>JAGIQG010000042.1:527287-819263 GCA_024679065.1 Sphyrna mokarran | reverse complement strand
TTCTCTCTTCCACCTTCTTCCATCAGGAAAAAGATACAAAGGTCTGAGGTCACATATTGACCGACTCAAGAACAGCTTCTTCCCTGCTGCTGTCAGACTTTTGAATGGACCTACCTCGCATTAAGTTGATCTTTCTCTACACCCTAGCTATGACTGTAACACTACATTCTGCACCCTCTCCTTTCCTTCTCTATGTATAGTATGCTTTGTCTGTCCAGTGCACAAGAAACAATACTTTTCACTGTATCCCAACACATATCATAACAATAAATCAAATCAAATTCACTCCACCCTCTCCCTCACTCCATATTAACCAGTTAGCCCTATCTCCACTGGACTGTGGTAATTTTCCCAGAATAGAATCATAGAATCCTACAGTGCAGAAGGAGGCCATTCAGCCCATTGAGCCTGGCTGATATCAATCCCACCTAGCAATATCTCTATAACATATTTACCGTGCTAATCCCCTGACAATTTAGCATGGCCAGTCCACCTAACCCATACATGGAATTCTTAAAGAGCAGAAGGAGGCCATTCAGCCCATCAAATCTGCACCGACTCTCTGACAGATTATATTATTTGAGCCCTCTCCCCCATCCTATCCCTGTTACCCTAAGCATTTAGCATGGCCAATCCACCCTAACATACACATCTTTGCACATGAAGAGGTAACTTAGCATGGCCAATCCACTGGCCTACACATCTTCAGATAGATGCTTGATGGCTGGCACAAACTCAGTGGGCCGAAGGGTCTGTTTCTGTGCTGTTAGCTGCTCTGGTAATTAAGATTAGTCCATTTGCCCAGAATGGAGCAGTTTGTCAGCACTGGCTGGGCAGGGGCAAACATTTACTCTGGCCATAGCAGAGGGTTCAGTGCATTGAGAACTCTTGCCTATAAATCCTATTATCGATTCATTTAAAGAGCTGTCAGCAGAGGGGGGAAGTCTTCAGTACAGAGGAGTGTAGATAGAGAGGGTGGGGAGAGGGGGCCTTTAACATAGAGGAGTGTAGATAGAGAGGGTGGGGAGAGGGGGCCTTTAACACAGAGGAGTGTAGATAGAGAGGGTGGAGAGAGGGGGCCTTTAACACAGAGGAGTGTTGGCAGAAGGAGGGGGTGTAGATGGAGAGGGCTGTCAGTGGAACTCTGACTAATCTGTGTCAGCACGGACTGACTGCAGTCCTGTTCTCACTCAGCCCTCACACACCAGCTCTACGCAGACACACCAATGAGGAAGCAGGAACCCTGTCTTTGCCACTCTGCAGTTGTTGTTGGGACAGTCAGAGCTAGGAACAGTTCCAAGCATCTTGTTGATGTTACTCAGAGATTGATACCTAATTTATCAAAGTGCAGATTTACCTGCACCTTCAGTAACATCCATTTCTGGAGTCTGTGTGACACTGTGTGATTAGTAGGAGAGGCTGTGAAGTGTCCTTGGACAGAGGATGTGGAAATGTGGCCGAGGCTTTGAGATGACACTTCACTTTTATCCGTTTTCATTTCCAGTTTTTCAAAAGAGAACTGGATCCTTCTTTAACCAGAGTTGGGGAATTCCAGGATGACTGCTCACTTCCCAGCTTTCTCCTGATTATTAACTCCAGGCAAAGACTCCTGTTTTTAACGGGTGCGATTCCCATCGATTTTCTGGAAAATCCAGCAACTTGATGGTTTCTGTCATGGAATCTGACTGGGAATCCTACTCTCAATTGATTTGATTTATTGTTGTCACGTGTATTGGGATACAACGAAAGGTATTATTTCTTGCACGCTGTACAAACAAAGCATACCGTTCATAGAGAAGGAAAGGAAAGAGTGCAGAATGCAGTGGTTCAGTCACAGCGAGGGTGTAGCGAAAGATCAGCTTAATGCGAAATAGGTCCATTCAAAAGTCTGACAGCAGCAGGGAAGAAGCTGGTCTTGAGTCGGTTGGTACATGACCTCAGACGTTTTATCTTTTTCTCCAAAGGAAGAAGGTAGAAGAGAGAATGTCCGTGGAGCTTGGGGTCCTTAATTATGCTGGCTGCTTTTCCCGAGGCAGCAGGAAGTGTAGACTGAGTCAATGGATGGGAGGCTGGTTTGCATGATGGATTGGGCTACATTTTGTAGTTCCTTGTGGTCTTGGGCACAGCAGGAGCCCAGACCAAGCTGTGATACAACCAGAAAGAATACTTTCTATGGTGCATCTGTAAAAGTTGGTGAGAGACATAGCTGACTTGCTAAATGGGAGAAGTCTGTTGAGATGAATAGAAAACTGGTCGGCAGAGGGGAAACAAAGAGGAATCAATGGGTACTTTTCAAATTGCAGGCAGTGGGGTATCACAGGGATCAATGCTGGGACCCCAGCTATCCACAGTAAATATTAATGATTTGGATAAGGGAACAAAATGTAACATCTTTAACTTTATAGATGATACCAGGTTGGGTGTGAGGGTGAACTGTGACGTGGATGCAGAAATCATTCAGAATGATCTGGACAGGTTGAGTGAGTGGATAAATCAATGGCAGATACAGTTGGATAAATGTGAGGTTATTCACTTTGGAAGCAAAAACAAGGTGGCAGATTCCTACCTGAATGGCTGTGAATGGGGAGAGGGGAGTGTGCAGAGGGACCTGGGTGTCCTTGTGTATCAGTCACTGAAGGTAAGCACGCAGGAACAGCAGGCGGTAAAAAAGGCAAATGGCCACGTTGGCTTTCATTGTGAGAGGTTTGGAGTACAGGAGCAGGAATGTGTTGTTACAATCATACAGGGTCTTGGGGAGGCCACACCTAGAGTATTGTGTACAGTTTTGGGTCTCCTTTTCTGAGGAAGGATGTTCTTGTTCTCGAGCGAGTGCAGTGAAGGTTTATCAGGCTGATTCCGGGGACGGCGGGGCTGATGTATGAGGAGAGATTGACTTGGTTAGGATTGTTTTCACTGGAGTTCAGACCAATGAGAGGAGATCTCAGAGATTTATAAAATTCTAACAGGATTAGACAGGGTAGATGCAGGGAGGATGTTCCCGATGGTGGCGGTGGTGGTGGTTGGGCAGGGGAAGAGTCGAGAACCAGGGAGTCACAGTCTGAGGATTCAGGGTAGACCATTTAGGATGGAGATGAGGAGACATTTCTTCACCCAGAGAGTGGTGAGCCTGTGGAATTCATTACCACAGGAAGGAGTTGATGCCAAAACATTGAATGTATTCATGGGGTAGCTGGATATAACACTGGGGGTGAACGGAATCAAAGGTTATGGGGAGAAAGCAGGATTAGATTATTGAGTTAGATAATCAGCCATGACCGTAATGAATGGAGGAGCAGTTTTGAAGGGCTGAATGGCCTCCTCCTGCTCCTATGTTTCTACATTTATGTTACAGTGCAGAAGAGGCCATTCAGCCCATCGAGTCTGCACCGACACATGAAAGACCCTGATCTCCCACCTCATCCTATTTACCAGCACTTGGTCCATAGCCCTGAATATTATGATGTGCCAAGTGCTCATCCAGGGATTATTTAAAGGATGGGAGGCTTCCCCCGCTCTACCACCCTTCCAGGCAGTGCATTCCAGACCCTAAACATCCTCTGGATAAAAAACTTTTTCCACCCCCCCCCCCCCCCCCCCCCCCCCAAACCTCCTGCCCCTCACTTTTGAACCTATCTCCACTTCTAACTCTCCTTCAACTCAGGAACAGCTGCTCCTTATCCACTCTGTTCCTGTCCCTCATAATCTTATACACCTCAATCAGGTCACCTCCTCAGTCTTCTCTGCCCCAATGAAAACAACCCAAGCCTATCCAACCTCTCTTCAGAGCTGAAATCCTCTGTCCCAGGCTGGATTCACCAGGTCCTGGTGAATCTTCTCTGCACCCCCTCCAGTGCAATCACATCCTTCCTATAATGTGGTGACCAGAACTTCACACAGTACTCCAGCTGTGGCCTCACCAAAGTTCCATACAACTCCATCTCCTCAGGCAGACACTAGATCCTTTATCTTTCTGGAAGTTTCCGGACTAGACTGGGTGTGGGAGCCTCTGACCCGACGGAATGCCATCACTAAAGAGCAGATCCAGTGTGGAGGGTTCAATCCCAACCTCTCAGTTAGCTGACCTCAGACAAGAGATAAATAGGCTTACATGAGGCCTAAAGACGGCAGATATAAGAGTTTACCCAACCATTTCATTGAAACCCTACAGTGCAGGAGGAGGCCATTCGGCCCATTGAGTCTGCATCGACCACAATCCCACCTAGGCCTCATCTCCATAACACCAGGTATTTACCCCACTAACCCACACATCTTTGGACACTAAGAGACAATTTATCATG
Source organism: Sphyrna mokarran (assembly GCA_024679065.1). Classification (NCBI taxonomy): domain Eukaryota; kingdom Metazoa; phylum Chordata; class Chondrichthyes; order Carcharhiniformes; family Carcharhinidae; genus Sphyrna; species Sphyrna mokarran. Next base: position 814,965 of record JAGIQG010000042.1, on the reverse strand, counting down.
GCCAATCCTCCTAACCTGCACATCTTTGGACACTAAGAGACAATTTATCGTGGCCAATCCTCCTAACCTGCACATCTTTGGACACTAAGGGGCAATTTAGTATGGTCAATCCACTTAAACACATTTTTGGACTGTGGGAGGAAACCGGAGCATCCTGAGGAAACCCATGCAGACACGGGGACAATGTGCAAACTCTGCATATTCAGTGAACCAAGCTGGGAATCGAACCTGGGTCCCTGGAACTGTGAGGCAGCAGCACTAACCACTGTGGTTAGCACAGCTGCCTCTAATCTATTTATAAGAAGTCAGGTGGCTCTTCACAATGTGTGACAAGCTTGGCGCCTCTTTCAGAGCATCTACATTCAATCTCAAACCCAACCATTGAGTTTCCATTCATACTCATGGGTGCCCTCAGGTAAGCTGGGCTGAATGGCCTCCTTTCTGTGCTGCAGCTGTTCTATGGTTCTATTACCCAGTGTGGTACAGGCAGTGTGTGGCTTTGTTTGGGTTGTCAGGATTGCCTTTACTGGACCAAAATGCTGAGCCAGTTCACGAGGAATGATCGTTTGGGAGCAACTCTGGTCCCCAGTGGGAGTGGGAAAGAGAGAGAGAGAGACTGTCCCAGTGTGGGGGATGGGGGAGTGAGTGTGTGAGTGTGTGAGAGAGGCTGTCCCAGTGCGGGGGGTGGGGGAGTGTGTGTGTGAGAGAGAGAGAGAGACTGTCCCAGTGAGGGGGTGGGGTGGGGGGAGTGAGTGAGTGTGGTGAGAGAGAGAGAGACTGTCCCAGTGCGGGGTTGAGGTGGGGTGGGGTGGGGGGAGTGAGTGGGGGAGTGAGTGTGTGAGAGAGAGAGAGAGAGGAGAGAGAGACTGTCCCAGTGCGGGGGTGGGGGGGGGAAGTGAGTGTGTGTGTGTGTGTGTGAGAGAGAGAAGACTGTCCAGTGCGGGGGTGGGGAGAAGGGGGGAGTGAGTGTGTTTGGTGTGAGAGAGAGAGAGAGACTGTCCCAGTGCGGGGGTGGGGGGGAGGGTGGGGGGATGAGTGTGAGAGAGAGAGAGAGAGACTTGTCCCAGTGCAGGGATGGGGGGGGGGGAGTCCATTGGGAGAGGGAAAGGTGGGGGGGGGGAGGGAGAGAGAGAGAGACTGTCCCATTGGGAGAGGGAAAGAGTGCGGGGGAGAGAGAGAGATAGGGAGAGAGAGAGACTGTCCCAGTGAGAGAGGGTCAGCCTGTCTGGTTGCTTCTAATTGATTGCATCCCAATGAGGGAGATGCCCAGCCTCACTCTTCCATTACCAGCTGTAATTTCTATGGAAGGTACGAGGGCCACAACTGCTATACTGCACCCTCTCTTCATAACCCTGCCACTTCATGCTGCCTCTAACCTCACACTGACTGACGAGTAGGTAGGTTCCTGTGCTGAGATTTCAGGGAGTGAGGGTGGAGCGGTCACAGTGAGGTTGGAGGGTTAGTGAGGGCGGAGCGTGAGTGAGGACAGGGAGATCACGGTGAGGTTGGAGGGTGAGTGAGGACAGGGAGATCACAGTGAGGTTGGAGGGTGAGTGAGGACAGGGAGATCACAGTGAGGTTGGAGGGTGAGTGAGGACAGGGAGATCACAGTGAGGTTGGAGGGTGAGTGAGGACAGGGAGATCACAGTGAGGTTGGAGGGTGAGTGAGGACAGGGAGATCACGGTGAGGTTGGAGGGTGAGTGAGGACAGGGAGATCACGGTGAGGTTGGAGGGTGAGTGAGGACAGGGAGATCACAGTGAGGTTGGAGGGTGAGTGAGGACAGGGAGATCACAGTGAGGTTGGAGGGTGAGTGAGGACAGGGAGATGTGTTGGGGTGGTGGGGGGAGATCTGGGTTGGGGGTGTGGGGGGAGATCCAGTGAGGTTGGAGGGTTAGTGAGGACAGGGAGATCACGGTGAGGTTGGAGAGTGAGTGAGGACAGGGAGATCACAGTGAGGTTGGAGAGTGAGTGAGGACCAGGAGATCACTGTGAGGTTGGAGGGTTAGTGAGGGCGGAGGGTGAGTGAGGACAGGGAGATCACAGTGAGGTTGGAGGGTGAGTGAGGACAGGGAGATCACAGTGAGGTTGGAGGGTTAGTGAGGACAGGGAGATCACAGTGAGGTTGGAGGTTAGTGAGGACAGGGAGATCACGGTGAGATTGGAGGGTGATTTGAGGGTAGTGAGGACAGGGAGATCACGGTGAGGTTGGAGGGTGAGTGAGGACAGGGAGATCACAGTGAGGTTGGAGGGTGAGTGAGGACAGGGAGATCACAGTGAGGTTGGAGGGTGAGTGAGGACAGGGAGATCACGGTGAGGTTGGAGGGTGAGTGAGGACAGGGAGATCACAGTGAGGTTGGAGGGTGAGTGAGGACAGGGAGATCACGGTGAGGTTGGAGGGTGAGTGAGGACAGGGAGATCACAGTGAGGTTGGAGGGTGAGTGAGGACAGGGAGATCCGGTGAGGTTGGAGGGTGAGTGAGGACAGGGAGATCACAGTGAGGTTGGAGGGTTAGTGAGGACAGGGAGATCACGGTGAGGTTGGAGAGTGAGTGAGGACAGGGAGATCACAGTGAGGTTGGAGAGTGAGTGAGGACCAGGAGATCACTGTGAGGTTGGAGGGTTAGTGAGGGCGGAGGGTGAGTGAGGACAGGGAGATCACAGTGAGGTTGGAGGGTGAGTGAGGACAGGGAGATCACAGTGAGGTTGGAGGGTGAGTGAGGACAGGGAGATCACGGTGAGATTGGAGGGTGAGTGAGGACAGGGAGATCACAGTGAGGTTGCAGGGTTAGTGAGGACGAGACGATCCTCAGGGAGTGAGGGTGGGGGGACGCTGCTTTGACTTTGAGAGACTGGCCAGCTGATGGTGGCTGTTCCAATTTACAGGTGAAAGATGAGAAGGTGGTTCTGGATAAAGTGGACCTGACCGACTATGAGAAGTGTGAGGAACTGCGTAAATCAAAAAGTCGCAGCAAGAAGGACCACAGCAAGTTCACGCTGATCCGCAACAAACAGCCGGGGAATACGGTGAGTTCTTTCTCTACTACACACTGCCGACTGACTGATAGTATGACCCTGTATATCAGCACACTCAGACTGATACTGAGGATCCCTCTTTAACCTCTCCTCATTCGACAATCCCTCCAAACCAGGGACCATTGGAGGAACTGCCTCCAAACAAATATCTTTCCTTAAGTAAGGGAACTAGAGCTGATCCCAGTGCTCCGGCCGGTGAGGGGGGAAGCTTTCCAGTCCTGTCCGGCACTGGAATCAGAACAGCTGGGGGAGGGGGTTTGGAGCACGCAAAGGTCCATTAACCTCAGATTTTTCATAGAATCCTTACAGTGTAGAAGGAGGCCATTCTGCCCATTGAGTCTGCACCAACCACAATCCCACCCAGACCCTATCCCCGGAACCCCAGCATTTACCCTGCTAGTCCCCCTGCCATTAAGGGTGAATTTAGCATGGCCAATTCCCCTAACCCGCACATGTTTGGACTATGGGAGGAAACCGGAGCACCCAGAGGAAACCCATGCGTTTATGGGGAGGAAGTACAGACTCTGCACAGATAGACAGAACGTCCCACCCCTGATGTGGTCTCACCAGTAACCTATACAGTTGCAGTAAGACTTCCCTATTCTGGTACTCCAACCCCCTTGAAATGAGGGCCAATAGTAGCTTAGACTGATATTTATTCCTTAGTCAACACCAAAATCCATCACAGCAGTTAGGAAGGCAAATGCAATGTTAGCATTCATGTCGAGGGGGCTAGAATACAAGAGCAGGGATGGACTTCTGAGGCTGTATAAGGCTCTGGTCAGCCCCCATTTGGAGAACTGTGAGCAGTTTTGGGCCCTGTATCTAAGGAAGGATGTGCCGGCTTGGAAAGGGTCCAGAGGAAGTTCACAAGAATGACCCCTGGAATGAAGAGCTTGTTGTGTGAGGAACGGTTGAGGACTCTGGGTCTGTACTCGTTGGAGTTTAGAAGGATGAGGGGGGGATCTTATTGAAACTTACAGGATACTGCGAGGCCCTGGATAGAGGGGACATGGAGAGGATGTTTCCACTAGTAGGAAAAACTAGAACCAGAGGGGGCACAACCTCAGGCTAAAGGGATGATCTTTTAAAACAGAGATGAGGAGGAATTTCTTCAGCCAGAGGGTGGGGAATCTGTGGAACTCTTTGCCACAGAGGAGGCCAAGTCACTGAGTGTCTTTAAGACAGAGATAGATAGGTTCCTGATTAATAAGGGGATCAAGAGTTATGGAGAAAAGGCAGGAGAATGGGGGATGAGAAAAATATCAGCCATGATTGAATGGCGGAGCAGACTCAATGGGCCGAGTGGCCTCATTCTACTCCTATATTTTATGGTTTTACAGCATCTCTAAGACATTTTAACTGGTCGTTATCACATTAATGTTTATAGGAGTTTGACAAATTACTACACCATAAGACCATCTCTCAAGGTTGACATGTTGCTAGTGGCCAGCTGCGAGTCTTGTTAGGATGCGAAATTTTGTCACTTGCATTTTGGTCACTCTATTATAGAAAGATTATTATTAAGCTAGGAAGAGAGTGCAGAAAAGATTTATTGGGATGCTACTGGGACTTGATGGTTTGAGTTATAAGGAGAGGCTGAATAGATTGGGATTTTTTTTCTCTGGAGCATAGGAGGCTGAGGGGTGACCTTATAGAGATCTATAAAATAATGAGGGGCACAGATCAGCGAGATAGTCAATATCTTTTCCCAAAGGTAGGGGAGTTTAAAACTAGACAGCATAAGTTTAAGGTGAGAGGGGAGAGATACAAAAGGGTCCAGAGGGTGTTGAGTGTCTGGAACAAGCTGCCAGTGGTAGTAGTAGAGGTGAGTACAATTTTATTTTTTAAAAAGCATTTAGACAGTTACATGGGTAAGATGGGTATAGAGAGATATGCCCAAATGTGGGCAATTGGGATCAGTTTAGGGGTTTAAAAAAAGGGCACTGTGGATAAGTTGGGCTGAAGGGACTGTTTCCATGCTGTAAACCTCTGTGACTCTATGACTGATTGCTATGGTATTAAAGCTATAACCACATTATTCACTCAGTGTCCTTACATATCTCCCTCTCCCAGGTCCCAAACCTGGTCTTCCTGGCAGTCAGTCCTGAGGAGAAGGAATCCTGGATTAATGTTCTGAGCAGTGCACTCAGCCGGGCAAAAAACCGCGTCTTCGATGAGGTAACAGTTCACCTCACAGTTTTCCAAATCAGAGGGTTGCAGGGAAACAGAAATTCAGCACTAACTTAAAATGCTGCAACTGAACAGGGGTTATACTCTGAGTCTAACACATACTGCACTCATGGGACAATGTAAAGGGAGCTTTACTCTGTATCTAACCCTGTGTTATGCCTGTCCCGGGAGTGTTTGATGGGGGGACAGTGTGGAGGGAGCTTTACTCTGTATCTAACCCCGTGCTGTACCTGTCCTGGGAGTGTTTGATTGGGGGACAGTGTAGAGGGAGCTTTACTCTGTATCTAACCCCGTGCTGTACCTGTCCTGGGAGTGTTTGATGGGGACAGTGTAGAGGAAGCTTTACTCTGTATCTAACCCCGTGCTGTACCTGTCCTGGGAGTGTTTGATGGGGGACAGTGTAGAGGGAGCTTTACTCTGTATCTAACCCCGTGTTATGCCTGTCCCAGGAGTGTTTGATGGTATATGTTTAGTGTGCATGTGTGTGTTCACACATCATGTGTATGTGGAGTGTGTATTAGGGAAGGATTTGATTGATGGGGTGAATGCACGCCTGCCCTGTGTGCTCAGTTGCACGTGACACTTACTGTGTCTTTCACTCCAGGTTACTGTGGATGAGGAAAGCTTTCTTGTCCATCCGACTCGGGACCGGGTGAAAATCCAGCACTCCCGTCGGCCGCCTACACGGGGCCACCTGATGGCAGTGGTAAGTGTGCTCTCTGTTCCTCTCTGCTCCCTCAGCACAGTCCTCACAGGAATGGTAACCAGCCAATACTGGCCTGCAGTCCAGATGATGTTGGGGAATTCCTGAATGGAAAGGGATCCAGTTTGGATAGAAGGGGCCCTCAGCTGATTTCCTCGGAAGAATGGACTGCCAGTTCCAGGGAATAGTAAGGACCTCGATTCTAGAATTTCAGTGAGCAGGGAACCAATGTTTCCTCTAAGTTGCAAGGCTGAACCCAAAAGATCTCTCAAGATCTCGCATGAATATTTACTGTATGTGGATCTCTGTAAATAATGTGGCTGGCACCTGAATTAATTACCCACACTTCCAAGAAAAAAAGTTAGAGACGAACATGTAATGCTGTGCGACATGATGTGAATTTATGATGTGGAGCTGCCAGCATTGGACTGAAGTGGACATAGTAAGAAACCTCATAACACCAGGTTAAAGTCAAACAGGTTTATCTGGAGTCACGAGCTTTCAATTCCATCAGGTGAGTGGCGGTTTGAGGAAGGAGCAGCACTCACAAAGCTCGTGTTACCAAATAAACCTGTTGGACTTTAATCTGGTGTTGTGAGGTTTCTTACTATGTGAATTTAACCTCAGCTGAGGATAAAGTTGGTTCCACACAATCGTCAATCTTCATTGCAAGGGGCATCTCTGCCTCACCCTGAGACAGCAAGTCAGGTATGGCCTGCTTACCGGGGAGTGGGGGGGTGTGCAGGCTGAATACATGCTTTAATTCTTCCCAAACTGTGGGACAGACTGGAATCAGATAGGATGGACATGGAGCAATAGAGAGAAATGGGAGCTGCCCTGGGTTCAGGCTCTGAATACAGCTTTCAGCCTGACTACTGATACCTGGGGCATTACAATTTGCCTCAGGACCCTGGACAGGGGGATAGGGGTAATCAGCTGTGGTTCCCGCAACCTAATCACTATCCAATAAAAGATAGTTACATTAAAGAAGTGTCGAAAAGTCGTTGAAAGGAAAATGAGAACAGATGGGATTAGACAACAAGGTGGTTATCACAGCTGCCTCACAGTGCCAGGGACCCAGGTTCAATTTCAGCCTTGGATCACTGTCTGTGCAGAGTTTGCATATTTTCCCTTTGTCTGCATGGGTTTCCGCCTCGTGCTCTGGTTTTCTCCCACACTGCAAAGATTAGCTGGATTGGCCGTGTTAAATTGCTCCTTAGTGTCTAAAGCCGTGCAGGTTAGGGTGGATTGGCCATGTTAAATTGCTCTTTAGTGTCCAAAGATGTGCGGGTGAGGTAGATTGGCCATGGTGAATGCTCAGGATTATGGGAACAGAGCAGAGGGTACGGCCTGGGTGGGGTGGTCTTTAGTAGAGTCAGTGCAGATCAATGGGCCAAGTGGCCTCTTTCCTCAGTGTTGGGACTCTATGGATGCTGCAGCTGTGGAACATCACGGCAGACCAGATTGGGATGGGCTGATGGGCCTGTTTCCATGATGCATTGTGTGTGTGGATGTTGGGGACGGTAAGGTCAGAGTGGGCTGCAATGCCCTCTGTAGTTCAATAGCCTGCAGGTATTTGCTATGAGGGCAGTTGGGGTGAGGTTACTGGGTTACTAACACCCCAGTAAGAACCAGTTTGTGGGTTAGAGAGAATATTATCTATAAGGAGCAGTGTGTGTGTGTGACCTGTGCAAGGTTAATAACGTGTTTATCTGGTGTCCACAGGCCTCTACGTCCACATCTGATGGCATGCTGACCCTTGATTTGATCCAGGAGGAGGATGCATCCTTGGACCATCCTGGGACCTGTGCAGACAGTTCCAGCACTGAGCAACTCAAAGCGAACTACGAAAGCTCCAACAAAGGCGGGGACACGGAGAAAGAACGTTCCTCCCACAACGGCAGCCTGCAGAAGAGAAGGGAGGCCAAGCAGAGGGAATCGGCCAATTCCCTGGATCGAGACAGGTCTTCCTCGCCACAGATCCCAAAGAAACTAGCCTTTGCGGAGCTGAACAAGTGCGCGTCGGAGGAGGTCCTATCCCGGGCGGCACCGCGGAGGGGTTTCGAGAGCCAGGCGGGCAGGTTGGAGCGGGAGCAGCTGGGGCAGGTTAGGGAACTTGTCGCACTGAAGCTGGAAAGAACTCGACAGCTGCTACTGGAGTCTGGTGGCCACGCGAGCCACAAAAAACAGAGCAGAGACTCTTCGGGGAGGTCAGACGGCCGCAGCACACCACAGGACACAGAGCGGCTACTGACTGAGGCTCTAGCCAACTGGAGCCAGGCCAAGCTGGTTCTGGAGGAGATCCAGCAGCTGAGGGACCTCTGCAAGCAACCGGCACCCTACGTTCATTGACCCAGCACTGTCATCCTGCAGCCAGCCTCCATACAGGAAAAGTCTGATGTGAAACCCTGCGTCTCGGCAATGCCCCTTCTCTCGTTCCATTCCAAGACCAGCCAACCCATCGGCTAAGGGTCACCACCACCGACTTTAACTTTGGATCCAGCAACGGACAAGTCTGATCAGCCCAAGCTTGAGCCTGTCCTGTCTGCTGAAAGGCAGGAGGGCCAGGAGTCCAACTGGAGCCCCCTCTACCAGGTTCAGGCCAGTGGCTGAGGCCTGGCCTTTCAATGCAGTGCCTGTATTACAAACTGGAGATAAGGCTGCACAATATTATAAACTCAGCCAATGTTACAAACTCAAGCTGCTTGTTCTGGGGTGGTGGGGGCTGGGGGGTGGTAAAGGAAGCTCCTCAGCTGCTGCTGCCCTGAAAACTAACCTCCACACCCACCCCCAGCCCTTTTTTCAGCCTTGATTGTGTCAGTATTCCCTGTCCCCAACCCCCTGACATCAGGGCCGTGTTAACACAAGAACAAAATATTATCTGGATGCTGGAAATCTTGAAATCGGAGAAGTGTTGGAAATATTCGGCAGTTCTGACAGCATCTGTGCAGAGAGAGAGAGAGAGAAATAGGCCGTAATCGTGAATGAGAATGTAGAAAGGAACAGGCCCTTCGGCCCACTATGTTGTTCTGAAACATTCACCCTATTTCTCTCTCTCTCTCCCCAACGCTCGGTCACACCTGCTGAGTATTTTATTCATATTTCAAAATAGTCCCAATACTTCCACTGTTCCCGCTTATAAAGGAACAGTTGGAACGAGGTGTTAAATTCATTAGGATGGATGGATAGGTATCTGTCCCCGATGGGGTGTGTTAAGCCTTTAACGCTTACAATCAATCTAAAACCACAGTCAATAAAATCTCAGAACTCCAGGCCACGATTACACCCTAGCCTCCCACTCAGGACTTTGTTCACCATTCTCTATCCACCGTTGGTTCAAATCCAATTCGTCCCGTGGGGTTCACCCGCAGAGCCCAATGGCATCATCGCTAGAATATTAATCCAGAAACTCAGCTAATGTTCTGGGGGACCCCTGGGTTCCAATCCCACCACAGCAGATGAACTTGAATTCAATTTAGAAAATATCTGGAATTAAGAACCCACTGATGATCCATTGTTGGAAAAACCCATCTGGTTCACCGGATAAAAGCAAATTCCTGCGGATGTTGGAATCTGAAACCAAAAGAGAAAACATTGGAAATTCTCAGCAGGTCTGGCAGCATCTGTAGGGAGAGAGAAGAGCTGATGTTTCGAATCCAGACGACCCTTTGTCAAAGCTGAGTTGAAGTCTGGAGTCCAGGCTATGACAAAGGGCATCTGGATTTGAAACGTCAGCTCCCTTCTCTCTTTACAGATGCTACCAGATCTGCTGGCATTTTCCAGCATTCTCTCTTTTGCCATCAGGTTCACCAATGTCCTCTAGGGAAGGAAATCTGGCCTACATGTAACCCCAGAGTCACAGTGATAAGGTTGACTCTCAATTGCCCCACTGAAATGGCCCAAGAAGTCACTCAGTTCAAGGGATGGGCGATAAATGGTGGCCAGCCAGCCACACCCATGTCCCACAAACGAACAAAAACCAACATATCTTACCCCACCATTCCTTCACTCCCTCACCCTCACCCCTAACTATCACTTGCCCCTCACTGTTTAGCCTGTCCCACCTCCTATCCTGCCCCTGTAATTGGCATGTGGCTTGTTTTTGTGAGGAGCTAATACGGGTGCCCTCTTTCCTCAGAACAGAGACCGCACTGGAGAACATATAGGCCGGATGCCCGAGGATCGAGACAAAACATTATGGATGCTGGAATCTGAAACAAAATGCTGGAAAATCTCAGTGGGTCTGACAGTGTCTGTGGAGAGAGAATATGGCCAATGTTTTGAGTCTGGATGACCCTTCATCAGAGCTGAAGACAAAATTAGATCTCGATGAGGGCAGGAGTGTGGGGGAAAGAGATGGCTCTAATTGGACAAAGGGAATGTGAACGGTGACGTTAAATGTTAGAATGATGCTGATAGCGTCCATTCAGAGAACAGAATGTGTGAATGGCAGAAATCTTCTGCCCACTTCTGATATCTCTCTCTCCATCTTGTCTTCCAACCCACGATGGCCAGCTGCCACATTCCTCAGGTCGTCCTCTAACATTCTGTATCTTTGTTCTGCCACTCACACACACTCTGCTCTCTTAATGAACGCTATTATCATCTTTCTGGGCCTTTATCACCACCCAGTTACATTCTCTTTGTCGAATTACAGACCCCAACAAATTCACATACCCCCCCCCCCCCCACGCCAACCACACTTTCAGTATAAATCTTATTCTATTTGCATTATCTTCAGCTCAGTGAAGGGTCATCCAGACTCAAAATATCAGCATTATTCCATCTCCGTAGATAAGACGATAAAACATAGGAGCAGAATGAGGCCACTCGGCCCATCGAGTCTGCTCCGCCATTCAATCATGACTGATATTTTCCTCATCCCCATTCCCCTGCCTTTTCCCCATAACCCTGATTCCCCTTATTAATGAATAACCTATCTATCTCTGTCTTAAAGACACTCAGTGACCTGGCCTCCTCTGTGCCAAAGAGTTCCACAGATTTCCCACTCTCTGGCTGAAGAAATTCCTCCTCATCTCTGTTTTAAAAGATCATCCCTTTAGCCTGAGGTTGTGCCCCCTCTGGTTCTAGTTTTTCCTACTAGTGGAAACATCCTCTCCATGTCTCCTCTATCCAGGGCCTCGCAGTATCCTGTAAGTTTCAATAAGATCCCCCCCTCATCCTTCTAAACTCCAACGAGTACAGACCCAGAGTCCTCAACCGTTCCTCATAAGACAAGCTCTTCATTCCAGGGGTCATTCTTGTAAACCTCCTCTGGACCGTTTGCAAGGCTGGCACATCCCTCCTTAGATACGGGGCCCAGAACTGTTCGCAATATTCCAGAAGGGGTCTGACCAGAGCCTTATACAGCCTCAGAAGTCCATCCCTGCTCTTGTATTCTAGTCCAAATGGGATCTGACCAGGGTCTTCTACAACCTCAGATGCTGTCAGACCTGCTGAGTTTTTCCAGCATTTTCTGTTCTTGTTGCTGAAGTGTCAACGTCATCTCAACAACCAAGCTGTACCAATTCCAGTGGTGGGGAGGAGCAGGGAAAGGGAGGGCTGCAAAGGACTTGTAATATTCCGAGCTTTGCAACGGCAAGTGCAGGAAACTGACTGGATTGGTAAGGTACGACTCCTGATCCTTCTCAGGAAGGATTTTACATTTATCTAACCAAGTGCTCACATCTCAATTCCTCAGTGCGAGGGTTTGTGTAGCCTGAATGTTTGATCTGATGTTTCTAACCCGCTCAGTGTTCTTAAGGTGCTATACAGTCCCTCAGAATTGTTACTCTCTCAATATTCACTCTAGCACAGCCTTACATCAGCCTGAAGACTGCAACCTCAGTCACATCGCTACCTTCAAGGCTGCCCTGCTGTCCTCTGGTTCCCTCAGCAACTTGGAGGGAACCAAAGGCAAATCAGGGCAGGAAGTGACGGACTAACAACCTTTTATTTTTCCACGATTAATCTCTGGGTCATCCCTTCTGCCCGCACTCCAATCCATCTTTATTTCTTTTGATTTTTTTTTTGGAAGCTGTGATTTTTTTTAATACAATTAAATTAAAAATGAGTAAAAACCAAGCCTGTCTCTGATCTTTGATTGTCTGCACAATGCCTGGACTACCAGTGATACATCTTGTCCGAGTACACTTTCCCTCGTAAGCCTTTCATCGCAGATTCATATGTCCACAGTTTGAATGAAAACTGCCTTCTTAAAATGATCATTTCATTCTCTCATCTCCCAGGGTGTAGAGAGGGGCACCGCCACTGGCAGGAAGAAGTAATAGTGTGACAGGTTTACACAGGCATTTCTTTTTGATACCAAACATAAAAACAAACTCAGGGACAAAGCAACAAGGGCAGCCCCCTAAAAAGGGGACTGCCTGAGACAAAGGACAAAGCTTAAAGGAAACTTGACGCACCAAAGCAAAATGTGATTAAAAGCATCAAGACACCATCAAGACCTTCCGTGTCTGCTTCTGTTCCCACTTCTTCCTGCCAGTGGCGGTGCCTCTCTCTACACCCTGGGGGATGGGAGAAATGCCTGTGAGCCGAGCAGGTATGGAGGGCCTCCACAGTGCCCACAGACTCCGCGTGCTCCCTCTCCAGGGACAGCCGACCACGAATGTAGCCACGTGTCCGGTCAGTGACCCGCTCGGTCATCTGCTGTCTGGGCCTGTTGTTGACAAGTGTGGCCAGATCCAGGAGCAGGTTCACGAGGTGGTCCTCTTTCTTCTCTGCAAGCCCCACACCCCCACCTCCTTCCCCACTGGGAATCTGGAAAGCAGGAATTTGAGACTGAAACGTAAATACAACATAAATAATAGATATGTGGGATAGGTGGATTGGCCATGATAAATTGCCTCTCAATGTCGGTGGGGTTTTGGCGCTACTTCAGGACCTGAGAGGGATTATTGTCGCTTCAGGCTCGATGGGCTAAATGGCCATCTTCTTCACTGTAGATTCTATAAAAGGTTTTCTTTAGATCATTAAAAAAGGAATGCAGCTTATAACATGAAAAGGACTTGAAAATTCTTTAAGTGGATGGTCCTGGGGATTGGGGATGATGTACTCTGAGCTAACTATTCTCTGCTCTCTAATCCTGCTTCACCTGACTACACTAACTCTTGCTCTGCCTCCAATAGTGTAGCATTGTCGATTCAATGGATGATTTAGTTTTTTTTTTAGTCTTGCTGAAGTTCAGGCTCCGTAAGCATTGGCATTTCCCATCAGTGCCTCATGCAAGCAGTTTCTAAGGGGTCAGCCACAGCTCAATGCTTCCGAGTCTGAGGCTTCAAGTCCCACTCCCCAGACGTGAGCACATAATCTGGATCAGCATTACAAAGCAGTGCTGAGTGAGCCTGTGCTCACGGAAACTCTATCTTATGGATGGGAGATTAAACCGGGGCTTTACCTGGTCTCTTGGATAGACACGTAGAATTCCATGGCACCTGAAGAAGAGTAAGGAAGTTCTCCATTATGACCTGGGATATTATTTATCCTCCAACCAACTCCCTCAGTACAGATAGTTGGTCATTGTCACATTTATGTTCGTGTGTAAACTGCGCACCACATTTTCACCACTGTAATATCTCTTATTCATTTAAGGGATGTGGGAGTGTTTGGCTGGGCTAGCTTTGATTGCCTATCCCGAAATGCCCTGGATTTCAGAGGGTATTTAAGAGTCAGCCACATGAACATACAAATAAGGAACAAGCATAAGCCACTCAGCAAATCAAACCATTTGAGAAGATCATGACTGATCTTAAAGTCACCTCAAATCATCATCTTGCCTATCCATGAGCCCCCACCCACTGCCCCCCTCACCAAACGTCTACTTTTTTAAAATTATTTTCTGGGACAAGGGTATTGCTGGCTGGTCCAGCATTTATTGCCCATCCCTAGTTATCTGTGGAGGGGCAGTTGAGAGTCACCCACGTTGCTGTGGCTCTGGAGTCACATGTAGGCCAGACCGGGGTAAAGACGGCAGATTTCCTTCCCTAAAGGGAACCAGATGGGTTTTTCTGACAATGGGTCATCAGTAGATTCTTAATTCCAAATAGATTTTATTGAATTCAAATTCTATCATTTACCTTGGTGGGATTTGAACCTGGGTTCCCCAGAACATTAGCTGAATTTCTGGATTAATAATCTAGCGATAATACCACTCGGCCATCGCCTCGCCATGTCTGCCTTCAACACGTACTGAAGTCTCTTCTTCCACAACCATTTTTAGAATGAGTTCCAGAGAGTCATGACCCTCGTGTGAAAGCAATTCTCCTAATCTATTAAATGGGTGATCACTTATTATGGGTGACTCCAAAAAAGTCTGTTGGACTTTAGCCTGGTGTCGTGAGATTTCTTACCATGCCCCTATTTTTAAACAGTAACACCCCTAGTGCAAGATTCTACTTTCTCCGAAGACTAAGGAAATTTGTCATGTCAACTACGACTCTCACCAACTTTTACAGATGCCCCATAGAAAGCATTCTTTCTGGTTGTATCACAGCTTGGTCTGGGCTCCGCTCTGACCAAGACCACAAGGAACTACAAAACGTCGTGTGTGTAGCCCAATCCATCACACAAACCAGCCTCCCATCCATTGACGCTGTCTACACTTCCTGCTGCATTAGGAAAAGCAGCCAGCATCATTAAGGACCCCACGCACACCGGACATTCTCTCTTCTACCTTCTTCCATCAGGGAAAAAGGTTCAAAAGTCTGAGGTCATGTACCGACCGATTCAAGAACAGCCTCTTCCCTGCTGCTGTCAGACTTTGGAATGGACCTACCCTCGCATTAAGTTGTTCGTTCTCTACTATGACTGTAACACTGCATTCTGCACTCTCTTCTTTCTTTCTCTATGAATGGTATGCTTTGCCTGTACAGCATGCAAGAAACAATACTTTTCAGTATATGCTAATACATGGGACAATAATAAATCAAATCAAAGATCAAAGCAGGCAGCATAATTAAGAATCCCACGCACTCCAGACATTCTCTCTTCCACCTTCTTTTGTTGGGAAAAAGATACAAAAATCTGAGGTCACGTCCCAACCAACTCAAGAACAGCTTCTTCCCTGCTGCTGTCAGACTTTTGAATGGACCTACATCGCATTAAGTCAATCTTTCTCTACACCCCTCGCTGTGACTGTAACACTACATTCTGCACCCTCTCCTTTAGTTCTTTATGAATGGTATGCTTTGTCTGTATGCCCCTCATTATTTTATAGATCTCTATAAGATCATTCCTCAGTCTCCTATGCTTCAGAGAAAAAAGTCCCAGTTAATCCAGCCTTTCCTTATAACTCAAACCATCAAGTCCCAGTAGCATCCTAGTAAATCTTTTCTGCATTCTATGTTTAATAATATTAGTTATGACTGTAACACTACATTCTGCACCCTCTCCTTTCCTTCTCTATTAACGGTATGCTTTGTCTGTACAGTGCACAAGAAATAATACTTTTCACTGTATCCCAATACATATGACAATAATAAATAAAGAAGACACTTTCACAAGAGGAAACATTCTCTCTCCATCCAGCCTGTCAATAACCTCTCAGGGTTTTATACTTCAATGAATAGGAATCACTGCCTGTGCGATCAGGAACTGATTTGGGGCTTGTTCGGGACATACATAGTTAAAGCTCTGCCTATTAGTGAGGGGGAGGTAGGAAGGACCCGGAGTGTGTGACTATCTGACTGATTGCTGCACTCGCATCTCCTTATTTGGGAAAAAACTGACCGGGGCACCTGATTGGAGCGGAGTGAGCAATGCGAGGAGGGGGAAACATCAAACAAGCAGACATGGGGGTGGGTGGGTGACTGAATGAAACTGTGAGCGAGCTGTACCGGAGCTGTGCAAGTAGACAGAATGGAGACACACAGTAATACATGACACTTCTCTGGCAGAGGGGTTTTAAAGACATCCCCCAATTTCAGTGATCGGGTTTGCAATGTGTCAGTTCCAACCTCCCACAAATGTCTGAAAACTCATTCATTCCATCCTTCCTCTTAGAATTACTACTGTCTTTCCCCTCGGTGCCCAGGGAGCGCCGCACTGCGGGAGGGTTGGTGCCGAGGGAGCGCCGCACTGCGGGAGGGTCGGTGCCGAGGGAGCGCCGCACTGCGGGAGGGTCGGTGCCGAGGGAGCGCCGCACTGCGGGAGGGTCGGTGCCGAGGGAGCGCCGCACTGCGGGAGGGTCGGTGCCGAGGGAGCGCCTCGAGGTCAGAGGTTGAGTGTTGTGTGTGTGATGTTAAACAGTGGCCTCCTGCCCTTCGAGGTAGGTACAAAAGGTCCCAACAACAGTGTGTAAAGCAGGGGTCTGCTGGCAATGCCGTGTGTCGATATTATGCTCCAAGTTACCTGCATCTGTCTTTTTAATTTAAAACATGTCAATTAAATTCTAACCTGAATCCCTGAATTTGCCTCTGTGGCAGCCTGGCCTCGGGTCCCGAGTTGTGAAGCTTGGATTTTGAGAAGTTGCTCCTTGTTGGGTCAAAAGCAGAGGTATAAACATCAGAAAGGTGACAACAAACATCATAGCAGAAAGACCTTCAAAAAGGACTTCCATTTTCTACAACATCTTTAAAAACCAAAGGACATCTGTGATGCTCAACAGCCAAATACCTGCTCAATGCTGTAATTTAGCACACATCTGGAAACAGAGACCACCGTCCCAGTGAGACTGCTCTGGGCCCGTGCAGCAGCACCCATCCCTCATCTGCTCATACCTCTCTCGTCTAGGGGGCAGGGGATGTGAGGAGGCCAGTGCTGGGGAGAGGGGAATGGGGTCAGGGGTCAGTGCTGGGGAGAGGGGAATGGGGTCAGGGGTCAGTGCTGCGGAGAGGGGAATGGGGTGGGTGTTGGGGGGGTGGGTGGGGTCAGGGGTCACTGTTGGTGAGGGGGAATGGTGTCAGGGGTCAGTGCTGGTGCAGTGGGAATGGGGTCAGGGGTCAACATTGGTGATGGGGAATGTGGTCAGGAATCAGTGTTGGCAAGAGGGGAATGGGGTCAGTCCTCAATGTTGGTGAGGAGGAATGGGTCAGGAGTCAATGTTGGGCTCCCTCCTCCCGCGACCCCCCCACCACCCTCGACCTCCAACCCCCCACACCCCACCCTCCCACCCTCCCTTCCAGCGACCCCACAACCCCCCTACCCAGTTAATAGAGAGGTAGAGGAAAGGATTGCAAAGTCGATCCTGGACAGGAGTGAAAGTAATAGAGTAATTGTTATGGGGGACTTTAACTTTACTAATATTGATTGGAATAGCTACAGCTCTAGCTCGTTAGAGAGGTCAGTTTTTGTACAAAGTGTGCAGGAAGGTTTTTTGACTCAGTATGTAGATAGGCCAACTAGAGATTAGGCTACATTGGATTTGGTGCTGGGCAATGAGCCAGACCAGGTGTTAGACTTGGAAGTTGGTGAACATTTTGGTGATAGTGACCACAATTCGGTTACGTTCACCTTAGTGATGGATAGGGATAGGCATGAAGACGGGGGCAGTAGTTATAGCTGGGGGAATGGTAATTATGAGGCCATTAGGAGGGAATTAGGGTGCATAGGTTGGACCAGGAAACTACAGGGACTGGGAACATCTGGAATGTGGAGCTTATTCAAGGAGCAGCTACTGCAAGTCCTTGATAAGTATGTCCCTGTCAGGCAAGGAGGAAATGGTCGAGTAAGGGAACCATGGTGTACTAAAAAAGTTAATTCGCTGATTAAAAGGAAAAAGGAGGCTTATGTCAGGATGAGGCTTGAAGGCTCAGTTAGTGCAATGGATAGCTATAGATTAGCCAGGTGGGAGCTAAAGAGTGAATTGAGAAGAGCTAAAAGGGGACACGAGAAGACTTTGGCTGATAGGATCAAGGAGAATCCTAAAGCTTTCTTTACGACAGAAGGAGAATGTGCAGACTCCACACAGATAGTGACTCAAGCCAGGAATTAAACCTGGGCCCCTGGCACTGAGGCAGCAGTACTAACCATTGTGCATTCAAGTATAACTCTAACAAAATGAAACAGTTAAGTTATAACCATTGAACGACCTTTTAAATATGAAAGGAAATAATTTTTAACTTCTGACTATTCAGTTCCAGTTAAACAATGTTTCTTTTACAAACTTAAACCCCATTTTAAAAATAGTTAGCAAATCCAGGCATGTTTGCTTTGACCTTTGTTAACAGCTTTAGATCTTCCAGAAAAAGGGCTGCTATCTTTAATCTTTCGCTGTTGAACGCAAAGCGTTTTTCCAAACCTAGCTCCACCCATTTTGAGTTAGGTATGCAGAGTCACATGATGATATGACCCTGTATGCTTAATTTGCCTTGCCGTTACTTTAGTGAAGAAAACACCCCAAGGATCCTTTTCTTTGTTAAACAAAAGCTCATTAACACTTCTGCTAAGGAAACACTTAAATGGTTAAAATAGGTAATTATCCGGCTTTTCAGGATCTGCTGCGTTCATACCAGACAAACTGACTACTTGAAACACGAGGAGCAGAAGGATAGAACATAGAACAATACAGCACAAACAGGCCCTTCGGCCCACGAGTTGCACCGATCACATCTATACCTACCAATCCACAGAGCTATCTATAACCCCCTATCCCACTCGTTTCCATATACTCAGCCAGAAGTCTTTTAAAAGACCCCAGCGAGTTTGCCTCAACAACCTCCAATGGCAGCCGATTCCATTCACTCACCACCCTCTGAGTGAAAAACTTACCCCTAACATCTCCTCTGTATTTGCTTCCCTGCACCTTAAATCTGTGTCCTCTCGTAGTGACCATTTCCGCTCGGGGAAATAGTCTCTGAGAGTCCACCCCATCTATCCCTCTCACCATTTTATAAACCTCTATCAGGTCGCCTCTCAACCTATGTCGCTCCAGTGAGAAGAGTCCCAGCTCCCTCAACCTATCTTCATAAGGCCTGCCTCCCAATCCAGGCAGCATCCTTGTAAATCTCCTCTGAACTCTCTCAATAGCCTCTACATTCTTCCTATAATGAGGCGACCAGAACTGCGCACAATACTCCAACTGGGAGTCTTGATCTTGGGGTCTGGACTCTTAAGACTCTTAAATCAGCCTCGCAGGTGGAGGATGTGGTCAAGAAGGCTTATGGTGTACTGGCCTTCATTAATTGAGGGATTGAGTTTAGGAGTTGGGATGTAATGCTGAAACTTTATAAGATCCTTGTCAGATCCCACTTGGAGTACTGTGCGCTGTTCTGGTCGCTTCACTACAGGAAGGACGTGGAAGCTATTGAAAGGGTGCAGAGGAGATTTGCAAGGATGTTGCCTGGATTGGGAGGCATGCCCTATGAACATAGATTGAGGGAACTGGGTTTCTTCTCCCTGGAGAGATGAAGGTTTGAGAGCCGACCTGAAAGAGGTTTATAAAATGTTGAGAGGAATAGAGAGGGTGGATTCTGAGAGGCTATTTCCCAGGGCTGAAACAGTTGCTACGAGAGAGGACACAGGTTTAAGGTGCTGGGCAGCAAGTACAGAGGTGATATTAGGGGTACGTTTTTCACCCAAAGGGTGGAATAGGCTGCCGTCAGTGGTGGTGGAGGTGAACTCGCTGGGTTCTTTTAAAAGACTTCTGGATGATTAAATGGGATTGGGAATTACAGATCGTTCTTTGGCCTAGTAGGTATGGGTATGATCGATGCAACTTGTGGGCCAAAGGGCCTTTTTGTGCTGTAGTGTTCCAGGTTCTATGTAACATTGCATCTTAAAGCCATCCTCAAACATAACATGTTAATAACACAGTTTCCTCACCACTCATTCTACCCCCAACAATTTAAAGCCCTATCTCACCCTTATGATACTCTCCATCTTTACCCTCTCCATCTCTACACTCTCTTACTTCCCTCAACTCCCTGCTCAATTCTCTCCTCAGCATCTTCCCTCACCCTGCCTCAGCACTTTTCCCTCATGATGTGGAGATGCCGGCCTTAGACTGGGGTGGGCACAGTAAGAAGTCTCACAATGCCAGGTAAACGCCTGTCAGGTGAGTGGGAGTTGTTTTACAAACAGAGCACATATAGACAAAGACACAATTGCAAGATAATGGTTGGAATGTGAGTCTTTACAGGTACGGACAATGCAAGTGGAGAGGGATAATCACAGGTTAAAGAGATGTGAATAGTCTCAAGCTAGGACAGTTAGAAGCTATTTACCAAATAAACCTGTTGGCCCTTACCCAAATGTCAACCCTCCATTGTCCTCCGTATCCTCCCCAGTTATGTTCTTTCCTCGCCCAATCTCATTCTGTTCCTGCATCATCTCCCTCATTCTCCTCATCCCACCTAATCCTCTTCCTTTATCCAGTTCTTAGGTCCCCCATCCTCTTTTCAATCTTCCTCTTGCTACCTTCCTCTCATCCTGTTCCATCATTCATAGCTCTTTATTCCTCCTCCACATAATACAAATGTATGAATAAGGGACCGGAGTAAGCCATTCGACCCCTCACGCCAGTTCTGCCATTTAATAACAGTATGGCTGATCTTCAAATCTGCGTCCTGCCTAACCCTAATAATCTTCACACCCTGAGTTTATTAAGAATCTATCTACCTTGCCTTAAAAATATTCAGGATGCTTCCATCACCTCAAGAAGAGAGTTCCAAAGATTCACGACCCTCAGAGAAATATATCTCACTTCTATTTTAAAGAGGCGACTGCTCCCCTTATTGTCCACATTCCTTTCTCTGTCTCCCTTTGATTTTTTTACTTAACTTCTCTCAACTTCCCTTCTACCCCCACCCTCTTTTGCTCTCCCATTCACCTTTCCCCTCCACCCTATCTCTTGCCCTGCCTCCTCGCCCTGTCCCCTTCCCCTTGTCCCCTTCCCCTTGTCCCCTTCCCCTTGTCCCTTGCCCCTCGCCCCTCGCCCTGCCCCCTTGTCATACTCTCCCTCCCCTTTGCCATTCTCCCCCTCCTGGTGAAGCCTAATTTCAGCACACAGCAGGTTAACAGGTAATTTTGATGTCTCTGTCTGTGAATGTGAGAGGAGGGTGCGGCAATATTGAAGCTGTTTATTTAGCTGATATCATACTCCTTGGGGAACTGGACATCCTGTGAATATCGAACCATGAGCGACAAGCAAACGGCCGAGAATGAGAGCTGTGAGCAAATTCTTTAACTTTTAAAAGTTGACTGAGTTTAAGGATTTAGCAATATAAGTGACAGCTGCCTGTCTCTCAGTTTAAATCTGCCTGCTATACTCTGCATCAAGCTCTGTCAGCGGCCTTCAAAGAGCCACTTCATGTCAGTTTGTAAAAAGAAGCTCCCCTCGCCTAATGAGTTTTGCCATCATTACTATGGGATGAAAATATCTTCTCAAGACATATCCAACTTGTAAATGAAACTTGTCTTTCTTGTGGTAATCATTTTGCATAGAGGGAGCTTTGCTCTGTATCTAACCTCGTGCTGTACCTGTCCTGGGAGTGTTTGATGGGGGGACAGTGTAGAGGGAGTTTTACTCTGTATCTAACCCTGTGCTGTACGTGTCCTGGGAGTGTTTGATGGGGACAGTGTAGAGGGAGCTTTACTCTGTATCTAACTCCGTGCTGTATGTGTCCTGGGAGTGTTTGATGGGGGGACGGTGTAGAGGGAGCTTTACTCTGTATCTAACCCCGTGCTGTACCTGTCCTGGGAGTGTCTGATGGGGACAGTGTAGAGGGAGCATTACTCTGTATCTAACCCCGTGCTGTACCTGTCCTGGGAGTGTCTGATGGGGGACGGTGTAGAGGGAGCTTTACTCTGTATCCAACCCCGTGCTGTATTTGTCCTGGGAGTGTTTGATGGGGGGACAGTGTAGAGGGAGCTTTACTCCATATCTAACCACGTGCTGTACCTGTCCTGGGAGTGTTTGATGGGGGACGGTGTAGAGGGAACTTTATTCTGTGTCTAACCACGTGCTGTACCGGCTATGCTGATGAAGATAATCCGCTCCCCAGTATTGCTGACAGAAAAGGAGCTCCAGGAAGCAGCCAAGAGGGATGACACAGCAATCATCAGCTGGCTGATTTGCAACAAAGTGAACATCAATGCAAAAAATATTGTGAGTAACTAAGTTATCTTTGAATTTCCTCCATGCTTTGGTTCTGTGCCAGATCGAGTCAGAAAGTAAATAGGTACAAAGGCAATGTGTTAACTTACCCAAAATATCAAATCTAGTCACACAGGAATCTGGCAAAAAATGTAACCACTAAATAATAGTAAACATTGCTAAACTGCTGTACTCTTTGCTCAGGCTGTCACTGGTTCATTGCCAGACCTTTATTTTGGGTGTACTCAATGTTTTGTGATTTATTTCTGTGAAATTGAGAAGGCTAAACTGCAAAAAACATCAAGATTACTAAAGACATTTGTTACGAAAATTGATTCAGGCACTGTTGCCAATTCAAGGGCGTTAGAATGGAAGTCAGGAATAACTTCTGCCCCCCTGCTTCCCTCAAAGAGTAACAGATTGGTTCATATGTCTTCCATGAAGGTCGCAAAACAAAACTGGGGTCAAAAACTAATTAGGCTGTGGGGGAGGGGGGGATACAGGGGTTTCAGGGAAGGGAAAGAAGGAGGGAGACTTGGAGGCTGTTGAGGGGCTGGATGAGGTGAGAGAGTGGGTAGATGGGGCTGAGGGATCTGCTAGAGATGCTTGGTGTGAGTGGTTCAAGTGAATCCAATAGGTGAGTTAAGGGGACATTGGACAGTCTTTGGAGAGAGAATCGTCTGTCTGGAGGGTTACAATGATGAATTTAAATGTGGAAAGGTGGGAGAGGCTTGAGTAAATCTGACAGGGAACAACTAGGCCAAATGGCCAGGGTCCGTGCCGCAACTGGCCAGTGTTAGAACAGCATGTCTAATGTAACCCTGGAGTGGATTGGTTAGTGAGGTCAGAGTGGCAAGTTCAGGAAAAGTATATGGTAAGTGGATGTGAGGGAGAGATGGGGGGATTGGGAGGGAGGGAGGGAGGGAGACGGGGAGTAAGAGGGGGGGGCATATGGAGAGCGGGAGGGAGGGGAGGGAGAGAGAGAGGAACGTGGGGACCAGGAAGGAGAGAGGGACATGGGGAGCGGGAGGGAGGGATGTGGGGAGTGGGTGTGATTGAGGGGTATGGAACCTGTAAAGGATTGAGGCCTATGAAGGGTAGAATATGATTGAAGAATGCTGCATGTTGTTGGCCATGATGTGGAGTTGGACTAGGGTGGGAACAATAAGAAATCTCACAACACACGTTAAAGTCCAACAGTTTATTTGAGAGCAGAGGCTTTTGGAACTTCAGGTGATGAAGGAGCAGCACTCTGAAAGCTTGTGCTACCAAATAAACCTGTTAGACTTTAACCTGATGTTGTCAGACTTCTTACTGTGCATGTTGTTGGGTTTGAAGAGTATATTTAGGAGGAGCCTGCGACATGGGTGAGGCCAAGGGATATTTTGTATAGGTATAATTGTGTGATTTAGAGATGTAGTGAGTTAGTGAGGTTATTACTGAGAAAATTACTGACTTATTTCACTTTCTGATCTTGTAACAATATGTTTTGTGTAAGTTCTTGTTTCTTGCGTTGGCCTAGGTTAACCGCACGGCACTTCATTCGGCAGTCGCTGGAGAAAATGAAAACGCCGTAAAGCTTTTACTGGAATTCAGTGCAAATGTTGACATTGAGGACAAGGTTAGTGATTTGATGGAGATAGTTGGTCACCTTTGTGTCTTTGACCCAGACGTCCTGATCCAAGTGACTTGGTGATTTACAGCCAGTCTAATGCTGTAAACATCAGAGTGAAACAGACTAAATGGCCCTCGATCCGCTTTTACCATCCAGCGGGATTGTGGCTTTGTCTAAGGTAGGATGTGCCACCTCCAAGAGCTACTAGCCAATCAGAGGACTGGCAGATCTTAGATCCATGAGGATTGGCGGGTAATTCTAAAATTGGTGCCAGTCTGGGATCAGCTGCCATGGACGTGCCCCAGAATACTCCTTAACCAAGTCTTGCTCTCTGGGACCAACAAGTAGACCCTGGAAATGGTGGTGGGCACAAAGTGGCGGTCATTTACGTGGGCAGAGTGGAGTCTTTCACTAGGGGTGGTCTTCAAAGCTGGTTGAGGGATACCAAACCAGAGTCCCATCATTCTGAGTCTACAGGTCCTCTACTGAGGTCTAGGTAGAAAAAGACCTTTAGGTAATTCTTAATAAGCCATTTATGGGCCTCAGTTGGCCTAGGGGCATGAAAACTATGCCAACAGCACTGAGTAGGTGATAGACATAGCAACTCCCACTATGCCCTGATGTTACAACCCCTTCCCTGCCCTGGCCCCACTCATTTTCTCCACCTTCCAGCATGCTCGTGGGGCCAGAGAATTCCAGCCTATATGTTTCGCTGTTCACCCAATTCTTTTACTGATAAAAATAATTTGCTTTCAGCTGATAGTGACCTCTGCCATCATATTGTGAATGCACCAGGAGATGTGTTGGTGCAGTGATATTTTCCACAGGGCTAGTAATCCAGAGACCCCTGAATAGTGCTCTGGAGAGCTGGGTTCAAATCCACTGAAATCCAAATTCACAAAATACCTGGAACTAAAGTCCTGATGCCCACCAAGTTATTGTTGATTGTCACAGAGACCCATCTGATTCACTGATGTCCTTACCTGGTCTGGCTTACATGTGATTCCATACGCATTGCATTGTGGTTGACTCTTAAATGTCCTGTGGGATGACCTAGCGAGCCAGCCAGTTCATAGAGACATCGATGTTTACAGCACGGAAACAGGCCTTTTGGCCCAACTTGTCTATGTTGCCCTTTTTTTTAAACCCCTAAGTTAGTCCCAATTGCCTGCATTTGGCCCATATACCTCTATACCCATCTTACCTATGTAACTGTCAAAATGCTTCTTAAAAGACAAAATTGTACCCGCCTCTACAACTGCCTCTGGCAGCTCGTTCCAGACATCCACAACCCTCTGTATGAAAACATTTCCCTTTTGGACCCTTTTGTGTATCTCCTCTCTCACTGTGCCCTCTGGTTTTAGACTTCCCTACCTTTAGGAAAAAATATTGACTATCTAGCTGATCTGTGCCCCTCATTATTTTATAGATGTCTATAAGATCACCCCTCAGCCTTCTACACTCCAGAGAAAAAAGTTCTAGTCTATCCCGTTTCTCCTTATAACTCAAACCATCAAGTCCCAATGGCATCTGAGGAAATCTTTTCTGCACTCTTCCTAGTTTAATAATATCCTTTCTATAATAGAGTGAACAGAACTGTACACAGTTTAAGGACAATTAGGAATGGTTAATAAATGCTGGTCCAGGCCAGTGAAGCCATGAATTAATTAAATGGCAGCTCTTGTTGAACTGGTTTTAATGTCAGTTGCTTGAAATTTTACCTCTGACTTCTCACAGTACCTGTCCCCAGTTGCTTGGAAAGTTAGAATCATACAGTACAGAAGTGGCCCTTTGGCCCATCGAATTTGCACTGATATGTGAAACGCCTGACCTTCTACCTAATCCCATTTAACAAGATTAACCAGTTGGTGGAGAGTAAGCCAGTGTGAGCTCCTGATTTCCTGTGTTACTACAATAATGTTCTATCTTGACAATGTTATCGACTGTTAGAAAGCAAGGGCTTAAATGATTTGTAATATGCAGTGCTGTGCCTTCAAACACCCCCTTGTAGTCTATGTTTCATGCAAAATTATTTCCTTTATTTGTAGTTTGGAATGACACCAGCCCTGCTTGCTGCCTGGTTTGGTCATCTTAAACTGTTACAGACCCTGGTTCACGCCGGAGCAAAAGTTACTGTCACAAACTGGGTAATTTCCATGTTTCAAATACTGCACCAGGTGATGTATGGATATGGGAGCAGCATCGGAACCATGTTCACAAGCAGATTCTTCACTGTGTTTACCAATTCAAACATGAGCAGGTTGAGAGGTGACCTGAAAGAAATCTAAAAGATTATAAGAGACTGGACAGAGTGAATGTGGAAAAGTGTGAGGTAATTCACTTTGGCAGGAATAACAAATGTGTAGAGTATAGGGTTAATGGTAAGACTCTTAATAGTGTTGATGAACAGAGGGATCTTGATGTATGTGTGCATAGATCCCTGAAAGTTGGCAATCAAGTCGATAAGGTTGTTAAGAAGGCATATGGAGTCTTAGCTTTTATTGGTAGGGGTATTGAATTTCGGAGCCGCAACGTCATGTTGCAACTGTACAAAACTCTAGTGCGGCCGCACTTGGAGTATTGTGTGCAGTTCCTGTCCCCACATTATAAGAAAGATGTGGAGGCATTGGAGAGGGTACAGAGGAGGTTTACCAGGATGTTGCCTGGTATGGAAGGCAGGTCTTTTGATGAAAGGCTGAGAGATTTGAGGTTGTTTTCGTTAGAAAGAAGGCGGCTAAGAGGAGACCTTATTGAAACATAGAAGATGATTAGAGGTTTAGATAGGGTGGACAGTGATAACCTTTTTCCTAGGATGGAGAAAGCTAGCACGAGGGGACATAGCTTTAAATTAAGGGGTAGTGCTTTTAGGACAGATGTCAGAGGTAGGTTCTTTACCCAGAAGGTGGTAAGGGTATGGAATGCCTTGCCTGCGTCAGTTGTAGATGCGCCAAGTTTGGTGGCATTTAAGAGGTTAGTAGATAAGTTTATGGATGAGAAGGGAATGGTTTAGGTTAGAAGGTCACTGCTTGTTCCTAATTGGTCGGTGCAACATCGAGGGCTGAAGGGCCTGTTCTGTGCTGTAATGTTCTATGTTCTAATAGTCAGAAGCTATTCCCATGGTGGAAGAGTCAATTATTAGGGGGCCAAAGGTTTAAGGTGCGAGGGGCAAGGTTTAAAGGAGATAGGGCCTATAAAAGGTGAAGGGGGAAAAGTCTGTGAATCCGGAAGAAATGGCAGAGGTGCTTAACGAGTACTTTGCCTCGGTATTCACAGTGCAAAGTGAACTGGGAGATTGCACTGCAGGTTTGAGGCATATGGAAAAGATTGAGTATGTGGATGTTAGGAAAGAGGATGTGTTAGACCTGTTAAATTCTATCAAGATAGACAAGTCGCCGGGACCGGATGGTATGTACCCCAGGTTATTGTGGGAGGTGAGGGAAGTGGTTGCAGAGCCCCTGGCGATGATCTTTGCGTCGTCCATGGAAATGGGAGAGGTTCTGGAGGATTGCGGATGTGGTTCCTATCTTTAAGAAAGGGAACAGGGATAGTCCAGGAAATTACCGACCGGTGAGTTTGACTTCAGTGGTTGGTAAGCTGATGGAGAGGCTTCTGAGGGATAAGATATATGAACATTTGGAGAAGTTTGGACTGATTAGAAATAGTCAGCATGGTTTTGTCAAGGGTAGGTCATGCCTTATGAGCCTAGTTGAGTTCTTTGAAAACGTGACTGAACACATTGACGAAGGAAGGGCGGTGGATGTAGTGTACGTGGACTTTAGTAAGGCGTTTGATAAGGTCCCCCATGCAAGGCTTCTGGAGACGGTGAGAGGGCATGGGATCCAAGGGGCTTTGGCCTCGTAGATCCAGAACTGGCTTGCCGGCAGAAGGCAGAGAGTGGTTGTGGATGGGTCTTGTTCTGCATGGAGGTCGGTAACCAGTGGAGTGCCCCAGGGATCTGTTCTGGGACCCATGCTGTTTGTCATTTTCATAAATGACCTGGATGAGGAAGTGGAGGGATGGGTTAGCAAGTTCGCCGACGATACAAAGATCGGTGGTGTTGTGGTTGGTCTGGAGGGATGCCAAAAGTTGCAGCGGGACATAGACAGGATGCAAGACTGGGCGGAGAAGTGGCAGATGGACTTCAACGCAGATAAATGTGTAGTGGTCCATTTTGGCAGGAATAATGGGATGAAGGAGTACAATATAAGGGGTAGGAGTCTTAGCTGTGTTGTAGAGCAGAAGGATCTCGGGGTCCGGGTCCATAGGACTCTTAAATCGGCCTCGCAGGTGGAGGAAGTGGTCAAGAAGGCGTACGGTGTACTGGCCTTCATTAATCGAGGAATAGAGTTTAGGAGTCAGGAGGTAATGATGCAGCTCTATAAGACTCTTGTCAGACCCCAGTTGGAGTATTGTGCGCAGTTCTGGTCGCCTCATTATAGGAAGGATGTAGAGGCTATTGAGAGAGTTCAGAGGAGATTTACAAGGATGCTGCCTGGATTGGGAGGCAGGCCTTATGAAGATAGGTTGAGGGAGCTGGGATTCTTCTCACTGGAGCAACGTAGGTTGAGAGGCGACCTGATAGAGGTTTATAAAATGTTGAGAGGGATAGATAGGGTGGACTCTCAGAGACTATTTCCCCGAGCTGAAATGGTCACTACGAGACGACACAGATTTAAGGTGCAGGGAAGCAAATACAAAGGAGATGTCAGGGGTAGGTTTTTCACTCAGAGGGTGGTGAGTGAATGGAACCGACTGCCGTCGGAGGTTGTTGAGGCAAACTCACTGGGGTCTTTTAAGAGACTTCTGGATGAGTATATGGAAAAGAATAGGATAGGGGGTTATAGATAGGTCTGTGGGTTGGTAGATGTGATCGGCGCAACTCGTGGGCCGAAGGGCCTGTTTGTGCTGTATTGTTCTATGTTCGAGATATACGAGTCAAGTTTTTTTATACAGAGGGTGGTGGGTGCTTGGAACTCGTTGCTGGGGGGGTTTGTGGAAGCAGATATGGTAGTGAGTTTTAAGGGGCATCTGGACTAGTACAAGAATATGATAGGATTAGAGACACATGATTTCAGAAGGGTAGGGGGTTTTAGTTAAGTTGGGCAGAATGGCTGGTGCAGGCTTGGAGGACCGAAGGGCCTGTTCTTGTGCTGTAATGTTCTTTGTTCTTATTAGGCCAGCACCGTAACACAGTGGTTAACACAGCACCAAGGATCAGGTTCAATTCCAGCCTTGGGTAACTGTGTGGAGTTTGCACGTTCTCCGTGTGTCTGGGTGGGTTTCCTCCAAGTGCTCCTGTTTCCTCCCATACTCCAAAGGTATGCAGATTAGGTGAATTGGCCCATATTAAATTGCTCCTTAGTGTCAGGTGAATTTGTACAGTAAATATATGGGGTTATAGTGGGATAGAGCCTGGATGTGATTGTGGTTGGTGCAGGCTCGATGGGCTGAATGGCCTCCTTCTGGTCTGTAGGGATTCTCTGATTAAAGAGTAGCACCAGTCTGTCTTCACTAGATAGTCCTACTTTCTATGAATTATGAGTGGACCAAATGAGTTACTGAGCCCAACACTACAAGGGAACTGGGTCGACATCAGTACAGATACAGTCAGTAACACAGGGAGCTGTGGGGAGAGGAGTTACTGAGTGACAGTGTGAGGGAGCTGGATTAACATCAGTACAGATACAGTCAGTAACACAGGGAGCTGTGGGGAGAGGAGTTACTGAGTGACAGTGTGAGGGAGCTGGATTAACATCAGTACAGATACAGTCAGTAACACAGGGAGCTGGGGGGAGAGAGGGGTTACTGAGTGAGGGAGCTGGATTAACATCAGTACAGATACAGTCAGTAACACAGGGAGCTGTGGGGAGAGGAGTTACTGAGTGACAGTGTGAGGGAGCTGGATTAACATCAGTACAGATACAGTCAGTAACACAGGGAGCTGTGGGGAGAGGAGTTACTGAGTGACAGTGTGAGGGAGCTGGATTAACATCAGTACAGATACAGTCAGTAATAGGGCATCGAGTTGGGAAATGTTTTATGTATGTTTATCTGTTTGGATTATTTTTCCTATCTGTTCAGATTGGACAAAACCTGCACCACTGTGCTGCACACCAGGGACATCTGGACATTATCCACTATATAATGGATGATTTGGAGGAAGTCCCATTGGACAGGCCGGACCAGGTGAGAGCCACATCAGACATTCACACAATGTTTGCCCCACTGCTCATTAGTCTGCAAATTGTCTAATATTGTTATACTCTCTTGATTAGTCACATGAGTACCATTAAAAGTGACAGTGCAGAAAGAGACCATTCAGTCCACCATGTCTGCACCAGCCAAAGAAACAGAATAGAAACTAGCTACTCATTTTAATCCCATTTTCCATATCAAAGTTGTAACCTTGCAGGTTCCAACTCTGCAGATGCAGATCCAGGAACCTTTTAAATGAATTGATTGTTTTTTTTTAAATTCATTCATGGGATGTGGGTGTCGCTGGCATGATCCAGCATTTATAAGCCTATCCCTGAGGACGTTTAGGAGTCATCCACATTGCTGTGGCTCTGGAGTCACATGTAGTCCAGAGTGGGTAAGGATGGCAGATTTCCTTCCCTAAAGGGAACCAGATGAGTTTTTCCAACAATGGGTCATCAGTAGATTTCTAATTTCAGTTATTTTAAGGTGAGTTCAAATTTCATCATTTGCCGTGGCAGATTTGAACCCTGGTCCCCAGAGCATTAACCTGGATCTCTAGATTACTAGTCCAGCCTCTACCACCAATTTAGGCAGTGAATTCCAGATTGCCACCACCCTCTGGGGGAAAAAGCTTTTCCTGATGTTAATACTCAAGTATACAGAGGAGGAATTAATTACCATTACTTGCAGTTTTAGCGTAACAGTAATAACTTGTGACACTAATAAACTTCAAACTTTAGAACACAGAGATGTAATATCAGACTACATTGGGCTAAAAGCAAGTAAGTCCTCTGGCCCTGATGACTCGCATCCTAGGATCCTAAAACAATTAGAATCGTAGAATCCCACCCAGTCCCTATTCCCATAACCCCATACATTTACCCTTGCTCACCTTCCTGACACACAGGGGCAAGTTAACATGGCCAATCCACCTAACATGCACTTTTTTGGAGTGTGGGAGGAAACTGGAGTATCTGAAGGAAACCCACACAGACAATGGGGAGAACATGTCAACTCCACATAGACAGTGACCTGAGCCAGGTTTACAGAGATAGTGGATGCATTGATTGTAATTTTCCAAAAATCCTAGGATACTGGTGAAGTGCTGGAGGATTGGAAAACTACCAATGTGAAAGACCTATTCAAAAAGGGAGGGAAGCAGAAATTAGTAACTATAGGCTGATGAATCTAACATCTAATATTGGAATCAATTATTAAGGAAATAACAGCACATTTGGAAAATCATAATTAATCCAACAGCATGGCTTCATCTAAGGGAAATTGTGTCTAACTAATTTATTGGAGTTCTTTGAGGCAGTGTCAGCCAGAGTAGGTAGAGGGAACCAGTAGATGTGTTGTGGTTGGAGTTCCAGAAGGCTGTTTGATAATATATATTGCAAAAAGTTAAGCCATAAGAACCCATGGTCTTGGAGGTACTTCATTGGTATGGGATAGAGAGTTGGCTAATGGGCAGGAAACAAAGAGTGAGGAGATCCTTGGACACAGGTGAGGTCCCAGAGGACTGGAGAATAGCTAATGTTGTACCGTAGTTTAAAAAGGGTAGTAGGGATAACCCTGGAAATTATAGGCCGGTGAGTTTGACATCAGTGGTAGGGAAGCTGTTGGAGGGGATTCTTAGAGATAGGATGTATAGGCACTTAGAGCGTTGCAATCTGATTAGGGATATGCAGCATAGATTTGTTAAGGGGAGATCGTGCCTTACAAATTCTGGTAGACGAAAATGGTGGATGAAGGGCGAGCCGTTGACGTCGTCTATATGGATTTTAGTAAGGCGTTTGACAAAGTCCCTCATGGGAGGTTAGCTGAGAAGGTCAAGGCTAATGGGATATAAGGAAGGTAGCTAGATGGATAAGTAACTGGCTTGGTAATAGGAGACAGAGAGTAATAGTGGAAGGGTGTTTTTCTAGCTGGAGGTCGGTCACTAGTGGTGTGCCGCAGGGCTCGGTACTGGGACCTCTTCTATTTGTAATATATATAAATAACTTGGAAGAGGGAGTAAGTGAAGTGATCAGCAAGTTTGCAGACGATACAAAGATGGCTGGACTTGCAAATAGTGAGGAGCTTTGTCAGGCAATGCAGCAGGACATACATAGGCTGGTAGCTTGGACAGACAGATGGCAGATGGAATTCAATCCTGATAAATGTGAGGTGATGCATTTCGGGAGAAAGAATGTAGGGGGGAAGGTATATGATAAAGGGTAGACCTATTAAGAGTATAGAAACGCAGAGGGACCTGGGGATGCAGGTGAACAAGTCTCTGAAGGTGGCAGAGCAAGTGGAGAAAGTTGTGAAGAAAGCATATAGTATGCTAGCCTTTATAGGAAGGGGTATAGAATACAAGAGCTGGCCTTTAATGTTGCAGTTGTATAAAACGCTGGTTAGACCTCATTTGGAATACTGTGTCCAGTTCTGGTCGCCCTTACTACCGGAAGGACGTGAAGACTCTGGAGAGAGTGCAGAGAAGGTTTACCAGGATGCTGCCTGGTATGGAAGGTCTAAGTTACAAGGAGAGGTTAGGCAAATTGGGACTGTTTTCCTTAGAAAGACGTAGACTTAGAGGAGATCTAATAGAGGTGTATGAGGGGTATAGATAGAGTAAACAGGGTTAAGCTTTTTCCTAGGATGGACTCGAATAGCACGAGGGGTTACGGGCTTAGGGTGAGGGGGGGTAAGGCACAATTTGGATGCTGGAGGGAGTTTTTTCACACAGAGGGTGGTGGGGGTATGGGATGCGCTGCCAAGTAAAGTGGTGGAGGCAGGTACTCTGAAGTTATTTAAGAAATACTTAGATGGGCACATGAACAGAATGGGAATGGAGGGTATAGAAAACTGATTTAAAATAGGGATCATGAGCCTTGGGAGTCGCTGGGAAGTGTGTAAATAGATGATGATATTGATGTACTTGTTTTTATCCTACAGGTGCTTTGGTCCACCTTGTTGTCTAACAAGGGGCATACACGTGATGGGTCGTGAGAGGGCTGCTCTTGGATTTTTTTTGAGAGTATCCTAGTGCTTCACGTCGTTAGTGTATGCTTGACCTGGACCATTTGATGGGCAACACGACAGCTCAGTGACTATCGCTGTGCTGTGCAGATACATGGATTTGGGCCTGTGTCTGTGGGAGTTTGCGCATTCTCCCTGTGCTTGCGTGGGTTTTCTCCGGGCACTCCGGTTTCCTCCCACATCCCAAAGATGTGCTCTTAGGCTAATTGGCAAAACAAATTCTCTCTAAATTGTCTCAAATGTGGTTTTTAATCCGTAGATCTATAAACATGGACAGGGATCGCGGGTAGAGGTGGCAACATCGGGGTGGCGGCGCGGGCTCGTTGGGACGAACGGCCTGTTTCCCGTGCTATTTTTGTTCTTTGAACGGGTCCATTAACAGGCTAGACAATCGGTAACCAGTGGCTTTCCACAGGAATCAATGCTGGGATCCAACTGTCTACAAGATATAGAAATGACTGGAAGAACAAAGCTGTTGCAAATGGACTACTTGCTTATTACAGATAAGGAGGCCCCTCTTAGTCTGGCTTTCGGGTGATGTCTAACCCTTCTCTGAAACTTCTGAATTTAGACACACTCTCCTTTCACCTTGTTTGTTTTTTTATTTATATCGCTCTGCTCCTCAGAATCTCCCTTACTTCACTGCCAAATGCCTTTCCCTTCCCATTTGCAGAGAACAGGTACATTCTACCATGCCCAGGACACTTGAGTAGTTTGATTCGGGGCAGAAAATGACTGTGTGCTTGCCTCAGTCACCTGACATTTTTGTCCTTCAGAATGGAAAGACGCCTTTATTATTGGCTGCAGAGAATGGCCGGTTGTCTGTGATAAAACATCTTCGTTCCCTCGACTGTGACCACCAGATTAAAGACAAGGTATTTCCTGTATAGGCACAACACCTTATTAAGTATTTGCTGGTCTGAGAATGGCACTGCTTCGTTGATGATAACGTGTGTCCAATTCTTCACTCTCTACCCAGGAAGGAAACAGCATCCTTCATTTGGCAGCAAGACAGGGACATGTGCATGTGCTGG
The DNA here is from genome assembly GCA_024679065.1 of Sphyrna mokarran. NCBI lineage: Eukaryota > Metazoa > Chordata > Chondrichthyes > Carcharhiniformes > Carcharhinidae > Sphyrna > Sphyrna mokarran. The sequence continues at coordinate 781,113 of JAGIQG010000042.1, read as the reverse complement.
AGAATCTGATGGACGATATCTACACTGAAACCAAAAATCAGGTTAGTCTTGAACCAACGTGAAGCTTTATAGGTGGCTGTTGGCTTAAGGCAATGTGGGGTCACAGTTATAAGGAACACCCATTTTGTCTGGCTATTACAGGCTCTGGAATTGAGAGGATTGGCTTATAAGGAGAGACTCAATACACTGGGGCTATACTGATTGGAATTCAGAAGAATGAGGGGAGATCTTATAGAAACATGTAAGATTATGAAGAGAATAGATAAAGTAGAAGCAGAGAGGTAGTTTCCACTGTTCAGTGAAATTAGAACTAGGGGCATAGCCTCAAAATAAGGGAGAGCAGATTTAGGACTGAATTAAGAGGAACTTCTTCACACAAAGGGTTGTGAATCTGTGGAATTCCCTGCCTAGTGAAGCAGTTAGGCTACCTCATTAAATGCTTTCAAAGCAAGGATAGATAAATTTTTGAACAGTAAAGGAATTAAGCGGAGCAGATGGTAAGTGGAGCTGAGTCCACAAAAAGATCAGCCATGATCTTATTGAATGGTGGAGCAGGCTCGAGGGGCCAGATGGCCAACTCCTGCTCCTAGTTCTTATGTTCTTATGTTCTTATGTCCTTAATATTATTACAAGCTCTTTACTCTTTGCTGGGGAGATAGTGGAAGCAGATACCATGGTGACTTTTAAGGTTTGTCTTGACAAATATATGAATAGGATGGGAATAGAGGGATATGTCCCTGAAAGGATAGGGGGTTTTAGTTCAGTGTGGTAGCATGGTCAGTGCAGGCTTGGAGGGCCAAAAGGCCTGTTCCTTTGCTGTAATTTTCTTTGCTTTTTTTACCACAGGTAGATTTGTATTTTGAACTTTCTGTCATTAAGAATTGGTTTGCCACTGCCCAATACCGAATAGCTATACTGATCGCGAGTCACTAACTTGGTAAAGCTGGTTAAGGGGTTCTGTGACCTGTCTGATCTACAGTGCTCAGTCTGATGATGCTCTCTGGATCTGTGGGGCTTAGCTCCACACTGGATGGTGCCTTCTTCTGCTGTGCATTTCAGTACCTTATCAACTGGTGTTCTCTTGCACTGTAGAACTCAGTGACTCAGTGGACAGTGCTGTCCAAAAGGCTCGGTACTCTAACAGACAGTGCTCTGTTAATGATATGTTGCTGGTGGGCATAAATCAGTAATCACGTTTTTAAACATGTAAAGGTTGGCTCCAGTTCTATCTTGCACCTGGAATATAATTCTCTGCTGCTGTTTGGGGCCCAGTCCCTCACTGGGTGGTTCTCTCCTGCTCTGTAGGGCTAAGTACCACCTTGAGGTGTTGATCTAAGGGGAGCTGAACCAACTGTCCCAGTCACCACCCTTTCCTAGAATCCATCAAAGTGGAATACTCTCTTGGGATCTGATGTGAGGCTTTGGAATGACGGCACCCATCCACGCTGCCATCAGTGATTCAGGAGTTGAATTGGTCATTTAAAATCACAAAAACTAGGGGCAGGAGTAGGTCATCTGGCCCCTTGACCCTGCTCCACCATTCATTAAGATCAAGGCTGATCTTTTTGTGGACTCAGCTCCACTTATCCACCCACTCTCCGTAACCCTTAATTCCTTTACTATTCAAAAATCTACCTATCCTTGCCTTAAAAACATTCAATGAGGTAGTCTCAACTGCTTCACTGGGCACAGAATTCCACAGATTCACAACCCTTTGTGTGAAGAAATTCCTCCTCAATTCAGTCCTAAATCTGCTCCCCGTTATTTTGAGGCCATGCCCCCCAGTTCTAGTTTCACCCTCCACTGAGAATAACTTCGCTGCTTCTACTTTATCTATTCCCTTCATAACCTTATATGTTTCTATAAGATCTCCCCTCATTCTTCTGAATTCCAATGAGTATAGTTCCAGTCTACTCAGTCGCTCAAAGAACAGAGAAAATTACAGCATAGGAACAGGCCCTTTGGTCCTCAAAGCCTGCACTGACCATGCTGCCTGACTGAACTAAAACTCCCTACCCTTTCCAGGGACCATTTCCCTCTATTCCCAACCTATTCATGTACTTGTCAAGATGCCCCCTAAAAGTCACTACCATATCTGCTTCCACCACTTCCCCTGGCAACGAGTTCCAGGCACCTGCTACTCTCTGTGTAAAAATCAGCCTCGTACGTTTTCTTTAAACCTTGCCCCCTAGTAATTGACTCTTCCATCCTGAGAAAAAGCTTCTGACTATCCACTCTGTCCATGCCTCTCATAATCTTGTAGACTTCTATCAGGTCTCCCCTCAACCTCCGTCGTTCCAATGAGAACAAACCAAGTTTCTCCAACCTCTCAAAGAACAAAGAACAAAACAGCACGGGAAACAGGCCCTTCGGCCCAACGAGTCCACGTCGCCACCCCGATGTTCCCACCTCTATCCGTGATCCCTGTTATGTTTATAGATCTATGGATTAAAAACCAAGTTTGAGAAAATTTAGGGAGAGTTTGTTTTGTCAGTTAGCCTAAGAGCACATCTTTGGGATGTGGGAGGAAACTGGAGCACCCAGAGAAAACCCACGCAAGCACGGGGAGAATGCACAAACTCCCACAGACACAGCACAGCGATAGTCATCGAGCTGTCGTGTTGCCCATCAAATGGTCCAGGTCAAGTGTACACTAACGACGTGAAGCACTAGAATACTCTAGAAAAAATCCAACAGCAGCCTTCTCACGACCCATCGCGTGTATGCCCCTCGATAGACAACAAGGTGGACCAAAGAACCTGTAGGATAAGAACAAATACATCAATATCATCATCTATTTACACACTTCCCAGGGACTCCCAAGGCTCATGATCCCTATTTTACCCTCATAGCTAATGCCCTTCACACCAGGCAACATCCTGGTAAATCTTTCCTGCACCGTCTCCAAAGCCTCCATGTTCTTCTGGTAGTGTGGCGACCAGAATTGAACAGTATATTCCAAGTGCAGCCTAACTAAGGTTCTGTAAAGCTGCAATATGACTAATTTTTAAACTCAATACCCTCGGCTGATGAAGGCAAGCATGCCGTATGCCTTCTTGAATACCTTCTTCACCTGCATTGCCATTTTCTGTGACCTGTATACCTGTATACCAGGATGTTGCCTGGTATGGAGGGCAGGTCCTATGAAGAGAGGTTGAAGGATTTGAGGTTGTTTTCGTTAGAAAGGAGGCGGCTAAGAGGGGATCTTATTGAAGCATATAAGATGATTAGAGGTTTAGATAGGGTGGACAGTGATAGCCTTTTTCCTAGGATGGATAAAGCTAGCACGAGGGGACACAGCTTTAAATTAAGGGGTATGAGTTATAGGACGGATATCAGAGGTAGGTTCTTTACTCAAAGAGTGATTAGGGAGTGGAATGCCTTGCCTGCAGCTGTTGTAGATGCGCCAAGTTTGGTGGCATTTAAGAGGTTAATTGATAAGTATATGGAAGAGAAGGGAATGGTTTAGTTTGGAGGGGCATTGCTTTTATTTTGGTCGGCACAACATCGAAGGCCGAAGGGCCTGTTCTGTGCTGTAATGTTCTATGTTCTATGTTCTATATACCCAGATCTCTCTGTCTGTCAGTACTCTTAAGGATTCCACCATTTATTGTATATTTCCTGTCTGTATTAGAGCTTCCAAAATGCATTACCTCACATTTGTCCGGATTAAACTCCATCTGCTATCTTTCTGCCCAAGTCTCCAACTGATCTATATTCTGCTGTACCCTCTGATGGTCCTCATCGCTATCCGCAAATCCACCAACCTCTGTGTCGTCCGCAAACTTACTAATCAAACCGGTTACATTTACCTCCAAATTGCTTATATGTCTCCTCATAAGCCAACCCTCTCAACTCTGAAATCAACCTAGTGAATCTCCTCTGCACCCTCTCCAGTCCTGGTATATCCTTTTTCAAGTAAGGAGAGCAAAACTGTACACTACTCCAGGTGAGGCCTCACCAGCACCTTATATGTGAATAAAATATTTAAACTGGAGCATGTTAAAGAATTCTGAACCTCTGTCTGCCTGCTGCTTGTTTCAGGATGGACAAACGGCCCTGCACCTTGCATCTGAAGGTGGCCACTTCAACTGTGTAAAATTGCTGCTTGACAACCATTGTCTAATTAACATGCGGTGCAATGTGAGTACAGATGTGAAGCAGTGCAAGTACAGTAACTCTGGAACAGTGCAAATGGGTAAAGTATTGAACAGCACGAATGTGTGGTATAATCCTGGCTCGTCCTTCACAATGTGGAGACGCTGATGTTGGACTGGGGTAAGCACAATAAGAAATCTCACAACACCAGGTTAAAGTCCAAAAAGTTTATTTGACAGCACAAGCTTTCAGAGTCTCAGGCTCCTTCTTCAGGTGAGTTGGATTTGTGTTCACAAACAGGGCACATACAAACTCAATTTACAAGATAATGGTTGCAAAATCTCACTAACTGTCCTAGCTGGAGACAATACACATCCTCTAATGTGTGCTTGGCTGTCTCTGCACTCACATTGTCCGTACCTTTAAGACTTGATTACCTGTAAAGACTCGCATTCCAACCATTATCTTGTAAATTGAGTTTGTAAATGCCCTGTTTGTGAACAGAACTCCCACTCGCCTGATGAAGGAGCTTGAGACTCCGAAAGCTTGTGCTACCAAATAAACTTGTTGGACTTTAGCCTGGTGTTGTGAGACTTCCTACTTATCCTGCATATCAGGAGAGCTGGAAACCTGTATCTATCACAACAACAAGCTGTACTTAGACAACACCTTTTAAAGTAGTTAAAGGCCCCAAGGCCCTTCAAGGAGCTATGTTAAACAAAATTTGATGCTGTGCGCTCTCTTTAGTAAGGACATCCTTCCTCATATAAAAACACCAGAACTGCACAACAGTATTCCAGATGTTGCCTCACCAATGCCCTTTACAAAGTGCCAGGAAAGTGGCATTGCCACCACAGCGACAAGTGGGAACATCGTTCCCTTGTAATGGAATTTCCCCATCTTTATTTAGGAGGATTTCAAGAAATCCTCATCAGCATGATTGAATGGCGAAGCAGTCTCAATGAGCCGAGTGGTCTAATTCTGCTTCTGTGTCTTGTGGTCTAAATAATCCCATTGTTTATGAAAGTCCTTGGTCATGAGATCACCCTATCAGGGGATCCTTGATGGAATAAACCATTCTTTATGAGGCCTTTTTTTGTGATGAAACTCATTTTTAAAAGCAGTTTCTCTGATGCTGATAGTTGCATTATAACTTCAGGAATCTCATCATTCCCAGGGGAACAGCTTGCCTTATGGGTGTGGAAGAATTGCCAGTTGTGAATTTGTATCTCAACAGTATGGAGTCAACTTTGAGGAACAGATGCAGGTTAATAGTGCCTCATTACTGGTAGCTGAAGGTTTAATTTCTGCTTCTTCAATCAGCGAAACCTCAATGCTCTGCACTACGCGGTGAGACAGGGACACACAGATGTCTGTCGTTTACTGGTGGAAGAAGGGATCGACATGAATGCAGTGGCTAAGGTAAGGATGAAGACAGCTTCACCACTGTCTAAACTCTGAGTAAGCCGAAGATGCTGAATTAACTGATCTCAGCTAGGGCACAGTAAAGGAACAAAATAAAATTAGCTAGGTTTCCCACTTCTAATCAGATTTCAGAGACTACTGCTATCAGAGTGTGCAGATTTCAAATGGTGCCAGGGTTAGGCTATATGGCTCCTATGATTGAATAGCCGCTGACACAAACTGCCTAGGCTGACATCTGAAAAATAAGTACTTAAATAAGGCGTTAGAGGCTGACCAGTGTCACTTTGATTTGATTTATTATTGTTACATGTATTAGCATACAGTGAAAAGTATTGTTTCTTGCAAGCTATACAAAGCATATCATTCATAGAGAAGGAAAGTAGAGGGCGCAGAATGTAATGTAGTCATAGTGGGTTGTAGAGAAAGATCAACTTAATGTGAGGTAGGTCTATTCAAAAGTCTGACAGCAGCAGGGAAGAAGCTGTTCCTGAGTTGGTTGGTACGTGACCTCAGACTTTTGTACCTTTTATCCCAATGGAAGAGGGAATGTCCGGGCTGCGTGGGGTCCTTAATTATGCTGGCTGCTTTGCCGAGGCAGTGGGAAGTGTAGACAGAGTCATTGGACAGGAGGCTGGTTTGAATGGTAGGCTGGACTATCTTCATGATCCTTTGTAGTTTCTTTGATTTGATTTATTATTGTTGTAAATATTAGTATACAGTGAAAAGTATTGTTTCTTGCACACTATACAGACAAAGCATACCGTTCATAGAGAAGGAAAGGAGAGGGTGCAGAATGTAGTGTTACAGTCGTAGCTAGGGTGTAGAGAAAGATCAACTTAATGCGAGATAGGTCCATTCAAAAGTCTGACAGCAGTGGGAAGAAGCTGTTCTGGAATCGGTTGGTACGTGACCTCAGACTTTTATATCTTTTTCCCACCAGAAAAAGGTGGAAGAGAGAATGTCTGGGATGTATCGGTGTGTTGAGGTCCTGGGCAGAGCTGGAATCATACCAAGCTGTGATACAATCAGAAAGAATGCTTTCTATGGCGCATCTGTAAAGGTTTGGAAAGGGAATGGAGAGGTTGGGGAGAAGATCGAGGAGGAAGTTGTAGAACGGCTGACTGCTGAAACTACTTGTGTCCAATGACATTGAGGGGGTGGAATTTTACCGGCATGTCCACCCAAGTTTCGCACAATCCCACCTGAGGCCAATGGAGAATGCTATTCTCTGAACCTCGCCCATCTCTGGAATTGGGGTGGGTATACCGATAAAATTCTGGCCAGTGTCAATCTAGACTGTAACCTCTAACCTAGCCCTACATGGAGATAATCCATTTCTCATTTACTGGACATATGGATATTAAACTCTGTTGGATCTGGTCAGACTTTCTGATGGTAGGAGATGAATAAGAAACAGACTGTTTCACGCGCTGAGATTGTGATTAATTGTGCCATTTTATCTTATAATTGACAGTGTACCAGCCTCCATCTTGCTGTGAAACACAACTCTGTCCAGCTTGTCAAGCTTTTGGTAGATGCCGGTTGTGACATCAACATCAGTGACCATGTAGGTTCTTGTGACCACTGGATATTGTGCAGCTTTTTGATTCAAAGTTAAACCCAACTGGAATTAAAGGTTATGGTGAGCACTTGGGGGGGAAGTGGAGCTGAGTCCACAAAAAGATCAGCCATGATCTTATTGAGTGGCAGAGCAGGCTTGAGGGGCCAGATGGCCTAATCCTGTTCCTAAGTTCTTATGTTATTAACTGGAGTGAAATAGTTAAGAATCGTTAAGTTGCCAAATTAAATTTTTTTTAAAACTCCTACTTTCCTTGAGTATTTTTCTGTTTCTGTCATAGAATCAGAGTCTGTGGTGCAGAAGGAGAACGTTTCACCCATTAAGTCTGCATTGACAACAATCCCATCCAGGTCTTACCATTGTAACCTTCCTAATCTCCCTAACACACTAAGGGGCAATTTAGCCTGGCCAATCCACTGAACCTGCACATCTTTGGTCTGTGAAAGAGACCCATGCAGACACAGGGAGAATGTGGGACAGCATGGTGATGCAGTGGTTAGCGCTGCTGCCTCACAGCTCCAGGGAGCTGGGTTCAATCCCCGGCTCGGGTCACTGTCTGTCTGGAGTTTGCATATTCTCCCCCGTGCCTGTGTGGGTTTTCTCTGGGTGTTCCAGTTTCCCTCCATAGTCCAAAGATGTGCAGGTTAAGTGAATTGACTGTGCTAAATTGCCCCTTAGTATCAGGGAGACTAACTCGAATAAATATGTGGGGTAATTGGGATAGGGCCTGGGTGGCATTGTGGTTTGTGCAAACTTGATGGGCTGAATGGTACAATAAGATTCTATTCTATAGGAATGTGCAGACTCCACGCAGACAGACAGGACTCCAAGACAGGAATTGAACCCCAGTTCCTGACGCTGTGAAGCAGCAGGGCTAACCCACTGTGTTGTCCCCATTAATGGGAAGAAATTGAAATGTTTGGGGAGGCAGTTAGACTCACAAAAGAAAAGACTTGAAGTAAATATAAAGGAAGTCAACTTCTGTTTGGGATGTTAGTGAAAGAAAATAAAATGGCAGCCTTACACTGAAGAACAGCTTACAGTTGTTCACTGAGTTTACAGAAACTAGTTTTTATAGCGCAAGTTCTAACAAGGTTATGTCACTCACACCATTAAAATCAAAATGTACGTTTTATCTGGTGTAACGTTTCAACTCAAACCTTAAATAAGGTCATTGTTTGTAACTTATGACTATGATAGGTGTTTTTGTTGTCAGTAATAAGGAAATATTTGTAATGGATAGGTTTATAATACTCATGCTTATAATGAGCTTGCCCTGTGATTGTAGCACTTGTTCTGAAACGTGTCCATGTAATGGACATTCCTGTAATATGCATATCAACACTGAATGTGCTCCAACATCCCTCCAGACTCTTCTGATATTCCCTGATATCTTGCTTTAGTATCAGTAATCCCTCTGATTGTTTTTTGTGCGCAGCCTGTTTATTTCAAATAAAAAGTATCCCTAAATCATTTTGCAGAGCTTGTATGCGCAGTAACCAAAAGAGAAAATGCTGGAAATTCTCGGCTGAGCTTTGATGAAGGGTCGTCTGGACTTGAAACGTCAGCTCTTTTATCTCCCACAGATGCTGCCAGACATGCTGAGAATTTCCAGCATTTTCCCTTTTGGTTTCAGATTCCAGCATCCAAGATAATTGGCTTTTATCCTGTGTGTGCAGTACCTGTGGGGTTGGTGACCTGGTGGTATTATCACTGGACTGTTCATTCAGAAACTCAGCTGATGTTCTGAGGAACCCCAGGTTCAAATCCCACCACGACAGAGGGAGAATTTGAATTCAATAAAAAAAATCTGGAATTAAGAATCTACAGATGACCCATTGTCGATTGTTGGAAAAACCCATCTGGTTCACTAATATCCTGTAGGGAAGTAAATCTGCCATCCTTACTTGGTCTGGCCTACAGACTCCAGAGCCACAGCAATGTGGTTGAATCTCAATTGCCCCTCTGAAATGCAAGTTATTCAGTTGTCATCACCACCTTCTCAAGGACAATTAGGGACGGGTAATGTTGGCCAGCCAGCAGCACCCATGTCCCATGAATGAATAAAAAAACTTTAAATGGGGCAACTTGAAAGTGCCTAAGTGTTATTTATGGTTGCTGTGCATTAGCAAGACATGGAGTTTGGAGAAAAGGTTGTTTAGGACATTACCTGTGTCACAAGGCAATCATTCTTTTTCTATCTGTAGAGGCAGCAGACTGCATTACACCTAGCGGTCGAACAGCGACAGTACACAATTGTGGAGATACTTCTCAAAAAAAACATTAACTTGCAGCTACAGGACAAGGTGAGAAGGAGCCATGCATTCAGAAACTTAACAGGAGTTGGCACAGGGCATCTGCTGACATTGTGAGATTATATGATGCATTAATGCTGGAGGACATTTGGAAAACTCATCTTCACAAAGGGTTGTGAATGTAGCCCAATCCATCCTGCAAACAAGCTTCCCATCCAATGACTCTGTCTACACTTGCACTGTCTTGGGAAAAGCAGCCAGCATAATCAAGGATCCCATGTACCCCGGACATTCATTCTTTCACCTAAAGACACAAAAGTCTGAGATCACGTACAAACCAACTCAAGAACAGCTTCTTCCCTGCTGCTGTCAGACTTTTGAATGGACCTACCTCGCATTAAGTTGATCTTTCGCTACACCCTAGCTATGACTTTTTGATTTGATTTGATTTATTTTTGTCACATGTATTAGTATACAATAAAAAGTATTGTTTCTTGCGCGCTATATATAAAGCATACTGTTCATAGAGAAGGAAAGGAGAGGTTGCAGAATGTAGTGTTACAGGCATAGCTAGGGTGCAGAGAAAGATCAACTTACTGTGAGGTAGGTCCATTCAAAAGTCTGACAGCAGCAGGGAAGAAGCTGTTTTTGAATCAGTTGGTACATGATCTCAGACTTTTGTATCTTTTTCCCGATGGAATAAAGTGGAAGAGAGAATTTCTGGGGTGCGTGGGGTCCTTAACTATGCTGGCTGCTTTGCCGAGGGAGCAGGAAGTGTAGACAATCGATGGATGGGACCTGGTTTGCGTGATGGACTGGGCTACGTTCAGAAGCTTTTGTAGTTTCTCGTGGTCTTGGGCAGAGCAGGAGCCCAGACCAAGCTGTGATCCAACCAGAAAGAATACTTTCTATGGTGTATATGTAAAAGTTGGTGAGACTAGTGTAACACTACATTCTGCAATTTCTTGTATCCTCTGTGAATGTTATGCTTTTTCTGTGTATCTCGCAAGAAACAATACTTTTTACTCTATTGCAGTACATGTGACAATAATAAATCAAATCAAACAGGAAATCCATGCAGCATGTATTGTTGCATGTGAACCCACATCTTGTCTTTACTTGCTAATGAGATAGGTTGGTCCTCTTTTGCCCCAGGTCCCCCACCCTTGACCCCCAGCTGCACCATCCTATGGAGTATAGAATCACTCCTTATTTCTTCCCTGTAAAGAACTTGCAGTTAACTCACTGACCTCTTGTGGCATAGGGGGTGAGTGAATGCCAGGGTAACTGGTGGTATTACCCTGGAGCTGTTACCAGGTAACGTGAATGGCAGGCAATAGAACAAAATGTGGAAAAAGAGTTTACCAACCTGTCAGTCAGACAGGCAATTGTTTGTGATGCAAGGCCTTAAAACAAATCTCATTGCAGACATGAGATTATATTAGGTTCAATGTGAATTGCAAAAGAAATCCAGGCTGGAGCCAGCTAGAGTGATGAGTTCCAGCCATTTACTATCTGTCGTAACACTGGCTTCCTGCTATTGGAGCTACCCAGGTAGTGGCTCAGTGTCCTGTTCTTTCATGTATGTCTCTGTTTTAGCAACCCTGCCTGGTCTACAGTTTTAACAGCTTGACTCAGTCATTCTTCTGTTGCTTTTGTAGATACTGCCATCTGCAGCGATCCAATTGCAATCAGTTAACTAAGCAATGTTGGGGAGATTCTGTGACTTGCTATTCCTTGTAACTCAGCACCATTTACCCACTGAGCTCTCGAAAGACTGAGAACCAACACCACCTCCTTCCCTTCCCCCATCCTCATGTTCCATACAATGAAGTAACATCTGAATTTATCAACAGCAGGGGAAGACAGCACTGGATCTCGCTGCACGTAGCCAGCACACTGCTCTGGTTGACATGATTATCAAGACAGAGAGGTTCAAGGCAGGGAACCTGGTAAGTATGAGGGGGATTAAATACGTGAGGTTATGGGGATAGGGGCTGGATGGGATAGTTGTCAGTGCAGGCTCGATAGGCCAAATGGCTTCTTTCTGCACTGTAGGGATTCTATGATCTACTCTATGTCTGGGCGTGCTGTGTTTTTGAACTTTGCATGTGAAGGGCAGTAGGGTATTGGGGAGAGTTACAAAGAGATCTAGGGGTACATGTTCACAACTCCTTGAAAGTGGAGTCACAGGTGGACTGAATGGTGAAGAAGGCATTCGGCATGCTTGGTTTCTTTGGTCAGAACATTGAATAAGGAGTTGGGATGTCTTACTGAAGTTGTATAAGACATTGGTAAGACTGCACTTGGAATACCGTGTACAGTTCTGGTCACCTTATTATAGAAAGGATATATTAAACTAGAAAGAGTGCAGAAGAGATTTACTAGGATGCTACTGGGACTTGATGGTTTGAGTTATTAAGAGGAGGCTGGATAGACTGAGACTTTTTTCTCTGGAAGCTGAGGGGTGATCTTACAGAGGTCTATAAAATAATGAGGAGCACAGATCAGCTAGATAGTCAATATCTTTTTCCAAAGATAGGTGAGTCTAAGATTAGAAGGAATAGGTTTAAGGTGAGAAGGGAGATTTACAAAAGTGTCCAGAGGGATAGTTTTAACACACTCAGGGTGGTGAGTGTCTAGAACAAGCTCCCAGTGGCTACGATTTTGTAAAAAGCATTTAGACAATTACATGGGTAAGATGGGTATAGAGGGATTATGGGCCAAATGCAGGCAATTGGGACTAGCTTAGAGGTTTAAAAAAAAAGCGGCATGGACAAGTTGGGCCAAAAGGCCTGTTTCCATGCTGTAAACCTCTAAGACTCTATGGCTCTAAGTCACTGTCAAGGAGCAGTGAGTGCATATGGAGTATGTACTCGGAGTCATGGAATAAAATACTATTGGTGAAGAATCATCTGGCTGAATGTTTAGAAGAAGAAAAAATTCATAACCTCAAGACACTGAAGTATTTTTGAAGCATAGTCACTTGGGTTGTAACAACTCTTGGCTGAGGGATAAATACTGGCCAAGTGCGGGGAGAACTTCTCTGGATTTTGAGTAGTGGCGTGGGATCTTTAATAACTACCCACAAAGGTAGACAGGAGTGAGGCAACCCCTCTGACAGTGCAGCGTTCCTTCAGTACCGTGGTGGAGTACCAGTTTAGGTTCAGTGCTCTGGAGCCTGTGGCCATCGGACTGATGTAAAGATATTGCCTTCTGAGCTGGGGCTGACACTACTGGATTCTGATTCCAGGAGTGCAGCAGCTATGCGTAGGTCCCTGTGTTTCCCCAGCTAAGTCTAGTCCAATCCTTGTCGTGCAGTAAATGCAGAGGCTGAGCTCTGTTTTCAGTCCAACATGGAATATAAAAATGGTTCATGGCTATTAGGCCCAGAGAAATTCAGCTGGGGAAGGGAACTGGTCAGCATTGTTACATTCTGGAGTTTCGGTTCATTTTCATACTATCCCCACAGTGCAAAAGGAGGCCATTCGGCCTATTGAGTCTGCACCCACCACATTCCCATGTAGATTCCATCCCCATAACCCCATGTATTTATCCTGCTTATCTCCTTGACACTGAGGGGCAATTTAACATGGCCAGTCAACCTAACCAGAAATGTTTGCAGTGTGGATGGAAACCCACGCAGATGGACGAGAATGTGCAGACTCCACACAGACATTGACCTAAGCTGGGAATCGAACCTGGATCGCTGGCACTGTGTAATAGCAGTGCTAACCACCGTGCCACCACGTCAAGTGAAGGAAGTTGTCTCTGGAGATTAAGCCACTATGTTACCATTCCCAATAAAGGAACAAAAAACAAAGAAAATTACAGCATAGGAACAGGCCCTTTGGCCCTCCAAGTCTGCACCGACCATGCTGCCTGATTGAACTAAAACCCCCTACACTTCTGAAGACCGTATCCTTCCACTCCCATCCTATTCAGATATTTGATCAAGACGCTGTTAAAACTTACTATCATGTCTGCTTCCACTACCTTCCCTGGCAGCGAGTTCCAGGCACCACCACTCTCTGCGTAAAAAATTTTCCTTGTACATTTCCTTTAAATCTTGCCCCTCACACCTTAAACCTATGTAGTAATTGACTCTTCCCTCTGGAATTATAGACATTTCTCTTGGCTGCCTCTCTTGAGCTGTTACAGCAGACAGCTTTCATCAGTTAGAGTGTGCAGTTAATCTTGCATTAACTCAATGTAGCACCCAGTGTCTGGATAGTCTCCACACTAACCTTTCCAGTAACCAATTTCAGTCTAACTGAATGTGCCCCACACGGTCATGGATAGAAATGTCCTTCTGCTTTTTTTCCTTTAGAATATCTGGACGGCTGCTGCTGAAGGACTGGGAGAGTCTGCACTGGACTTCACACTTAGCCACGTGCAGAATCTGAAACATATCCGCTCTGTCTTCTGGACTTTGGCCACAAAGCATCTAAAGCCAGATGACTGGAAGAAGCTGGCAGAGCACTGGAATTTTTCCAACAAACACATCAAAGCCATGGAGACTCAATGGACAGGTACCTGAAGCAAAGAGCCACAGGTTAAAGGCAGACATCAGGCAAACCTGGGGGAAACACTGAGGCAATTGGTCAAGGAAGCAGAGCTTTATACAGTTACTGAGGTCTGATGTGCTTTAGTTTAATGAAATTCAACAGACTGTCTGTGTTAAAGATCATTATGAGGTGGAGATGCCAGCATTGGTCTGGGATAAACACAGTAAGAAGTCTCACAACACCAGGTTGAAATCCAACAGGTTTATTTGTAATAAACGCATTAGTTTTTGGAACGCTGTTTCCATCTCCACATCAAAGATGGTTGTTATCTTTCAGAGTCTCGAGTCACCAGCTTTTCAGAGCCTCAAACTCTTTCCTCAGGTGAGTGAGGAGTTGTGTTCACAAACAGGGTATATACAGACACAAACTCAATTTACAAGATAATGGTTGGAATGTGAGTCTTTACAGGTAATAAAGTCTTAAAGGTACAGACAAAAAGGTACGGAAAAAAGTTTTAAAGGTACAGGTGAGTGGAGAGAGGGTTAAACGCGGGTTAAAGAGATGTGTATCGTATCCAGCCAAGGCAGTTAGTGAGATTTTGTGAGCCCAGGCAAGTCGTGGGGGTTTCAGATAGTGTGACATGAATCCAAGATCCTAGTTGAGGCTGTCCTCCAGTGTGCAGAACTTGGGTATCAATTTCTGTAAGAAGTCTTACAACACCACTGTGTGTGTGTTGTCCCAAGTCTGGAGACTTCCCCACAGTCCCCTGAAAGTTTTTAAACTCCCTCTGAGAAAACCCCCCCCCTTTTTAAAACACAATCCCTGTGGTGCACAGCAAGATCCCACAAGGTGCAGTCAGCTGTGTTGAGTATTTTTTACTAGGTTAAAATCCAACAGGTTCGTTTGGTAGCAAACACCACTAGCTTTTCGAGTGCTTGTTGCTACTTCGTCAGGTGATCTAACCTTTGTCACCTGACGAAGGAGCAGCGTTCTGAAAGGTAGTGGTGTTTGCTACCAAATAAACCTGTTGGACTTTATACCCTGGCATTGTAAGATTTCTTACTGTGTTTATCCCAGTCCAATGCCGGCATTTCCATATCAGTTCCTGGTCAGCGACTCTCACTGACTGTCCTGGCTGGAGACAATACATATCTCTTTAACCTGTGCTTAACCCTCTCTCCACTCACATCGTCTGTACCTTTAAGACTTGATTACCTGTACAGACTCTCATTCCAACCGTTAGCTTGTAAATTTGAGTTTGATTTTTTATATGCCCTGTTTATGAACAAAGATAGTTATCAGTGGCTGTCAAGGTAATCACTGCCTTGAATTTGAATCTCTTAAGCATTTCCTGTTTTGTTCAATTTCCCAACTCAAACACGCAGTTGCTTGTTTGCGGTTCTTTCCATTTCAATGTGAAACCTAGAGACACAACTTCACCTGGCGACAGAGACTTGGTATGTATGCATAGACAGCTTTTGGCATGATGCACAGGTTCAAACAAGACTTCTTCACCACATGGGAACTTCAACCAAGGCTATATACTAGATACATTGATGACATCTTTTTCCTTTGGACTCATGGTGAACAATCATTGAAACAACTGTATGATGATATCAACAAGTTCCATCCCACCATCAGACTCACCATGGACTATTCTCCAGAATCAGTTGTATTCTTGGACACACGCATCTCCATCAAGGATGGTCACCTCAGCACCTCATTGTACCGCAAACCGACAGACAACCTCACAATGCTCCACTTCTCCAGCTTCCACCCTAGACACGTTAAAGAAGCCATTTCCTATGGACAAGCCCTCCGTATACACAGAATTTGCTCAGATGAGGAGGATCGTGACAGACACCTCCAGACGCTGAAAGATGCCCTCGTGAGAACAGGATATGGCGCTCGACTCATCGATTGACAGTTCCGACGTGCCACAGCGATAAACCGCACTGACCTCCTCAGAAGACGAACACGGGACACGGTGGACAGAGGACCCTTTGTTGTCCAGTACTTCCCTGGAGCGGAGAACCTATGACATCTTCTCCGGAGTCTTCAACATATCATTGATGACGATGAACATCTCGCTAGGGCCATCCCCACCCCCCTACTTCTGGCTTTCAGACAACCACACAACCTCAAACAGATCATTGTTCGCAGCAAACTACTCAACCTTCAGGAGAACAGTGACCACAATACCACACAACCCTGCCACAGCAACCTCTGCAAGACATGCAGGATCATAGACATGGACGACATCACCAAATATCATTCACCAGGTACACGGTACATACTCTTGCAACTCGGCCGACATTGTCTACCTAATACGTTGCAAGAAAGGATGTCCTGAAGCATGGTACATTGGGGAGACCATGCAGACACTACGACAGCGGATAAATGAACATCGCTCAACAATCACCAGGCAAAACAGTTCCCTCCCTGTAGGCAAACACTTCAGCAGTCATGGGCATTCGGCCTCCGACCTTCAGGTAAATGTTCTTCAAGGGGGCCTTCATGACACATGACAGTGCAGAGCCGCTGAGCAGAGACTGATAGCCAAGTTCCGCACACATGAGGACGGTTTTAACAGGGATCTTGGCTTCATGTCACACTATCTGTAACCCCCGTGACTTGCCTGGGTTAGCAAAAAACCTCACTTACTGTGCTGTCTGGAGAAAATACACATTTGTCTAACCAATGCTCAGGGTTCCCTTCACACACATTGTTAGCCACTTTAACACTTGAATAGCAGGTTAGGTGTAAGGATTTGCATTCTAATCAGCAATCTGTGACTGTCTGTGCTGATATGTGTGCTATTGCAGACCAGAACACTGCATTTGCCTGACAAAGACAAAAAAGTCAAAAGCTTGCAGATTTACTATCAAATAAATCGGTTGGATTTAAAATTGGTGTTGCCAGATTCTTACTCAGCTTTTGGCAGGCAGGTCGCGTTAAGCTTTGACTAATATGAGTATGTGAGAACAAGAAGCAAGGGATATATCTGTCCAAACACTTTAATGCAATGCTGAGTTCCAAGGAGAACCGGCGAAATCTTGAGCCCATGATACCGTCTGTGAGATTACCTGTGGGGAATCAAGGTACAGAAGCTGCTGTTCTAGCTGGCAAGATATTGAGTTCAGATCTTTCCCACACCTAGAACGTGAGATCATCAGGTTCACGCCTGATTTGCAAGTATTTTAATATAACCAAACATGCCTCACGCCCCTTCAGCATGTTTTGATCCCTTGCCAAATCTTCAAATCGTGTCGACCTGACACCATGTCAACACGGTTTACGACAGATTTACCTGGGCTTGAACCTGTTGTGAGGGTCACATTGCTGAATGGGTGATATCTATGTAAGAGAGAGAGACATGGCTTGACACTGCCCCTTGACACAGATCAGCATTGCCAGGTTCTCACCATGCCATGCCATCCTGCCAATGGCAACTGGTAGTGCCAATCTGTGCAAAGGAGGGTGCTCCAGTGTGGAGGCTTTATGGAAGAGGGGGGTGAGGGGATTCGTTCATGTGGATGGAGGAACAGGGGTTAGTGGAGGGGGTGGGTAGTGGTTGGCCAGCTCTGACTTCGTGGGGGTAAGAAAGAACATACTGATGATCAGAGGAGTGAGGGAGAAGGGACAGATCATAAGAGGGGAATGGAGGAGAGGTAGCAAAGAGCTGAATCTGATCGGAGATGGGGGGAAGGATGGCCCTGAAAACCACCATGGTGGGCTGGGGCGAGGTTTTTTTTCTTGTCCTGATCTGGGCATCCATTAAATGTGGTGGCCCAATCTCTGAACATCCGGGTTTTGCCAGCGACTTTAGGCCTAGCCCCTTTTTAATGATGTGAAACACATCCCCCTGATTTTTTTTGGCAGAGTCATAAGATCTGGAGAGAAAACCACCGGTTTCTCTGGAGAGAGAACCACCGGTTTCTCTGGAGAGAGAACCACCGGTTTCTCTGGAGAGAGAACCATGCTGGTTTTTTTGTCTTCACGTATTTATAAAATATCATAGGATTCCCCCTAATCCTGTTTGCAAGGCCTTTCTCATGCCCCATTTTTGCTTTTCTAATAGCTTTCTCAAGTTCCTTCTTGCACTTCCTAGATTCCTGTACAGCCATAGTGCAATTGTCCCTTTGGACTTGCTAAAACTGTAGAGGGAGCTTTACTCTGTATCTAACCCCGTGCTGTACCTGTCCTGGGAGTGTTTGATGGGGGGATAGTGTAGAGGGAGCTTTACTCTGTATCTAACCCCGTGCTGTACCTGTCCTGGGAGTGTTTGATGGGGGACAGTGTAGAGGGAGCTTTACTCTGTATCTAACCCCGTGCTGTACCTGTCCTGGGAGTGTTTGATGGGGACAGTGTAGAGGGAGCTTTACTCTGTATCTAACCCCGTGCTGTACCTGTCCTGGGAGTGTTTGATGGGGGACAGTGTAGAGGGAGCTTTACTCTGTATCTAACCCCGTGCTGTACCTGTCCTGGGAGTGTTTGATGGGGGACAGTGTAGAGGGAGCTTTACTCTGTATCTAACCCCGTGCTGTACCTGTCCTGGGAGTGTTTGATGGGGACAGTGTAGAGGGAGCTTTACTCTGTATCTAACCCCGTGCTGTACCTGTCCTGGGAGTGTTTGATGGGGACAGTGTAGAGGGAGCTTTACTCTGTATCTAACCCCGTGCTGTACCTGTCCTGGGAGTGTTTGATGGGGACAGTGTAGAGGGAGCTTTACTCTGTATCTAACCCCGTGCTGTACCTGTCCTGGGAGTGTTTGATGGGGACAGTGTAGAGGGAGTTTTACTCTGTATCTAACCCCGTGCTGTACCTGTCCTGGGAGTGTTTGATGGGGACAGTGTAGAGGGAGCTTTACTCTGTATCTAACCCGTTGCTGTACCTGTCCTGGGAGTGTTTGATGGGGGACAGTGTAGAGGGAGTTTTACTCTGTATTTAACCCCGAGCTGTACCTGTCTTGGGAGTGTTTGATGGGGACAGTGTAGAGGGAGCTTTACTCTGTATCTAACCCCGTGCTGTACCTGTCCTGGGAGTGTTTGATGGGGGGACAGTGTAGAGGGAGCTTTACTCTGTATCTAACCCCGAGCTGTACCTGTCCTAGGAGTGTTTGATGGGGACAGTGTAGAGGGAGCTTTACTCTGTATCTAACCCCGTGCTGTACCTGTCCTGGGAGTGTTTGATGGGGGACAGTGTAGAGGGAGCTTTACTCTGTATCTAACCCCGTGCTGTACCTGTCCTGGGAGTGTTTGATGGGGGACAGTGTAGAGGGAGCTTTACTCTGTATCTAACCCCGTGCTGTACCTGTCCTGGGAGTGTTTGATGGGGACAGTGTAGAGGGAGCTTTACTCTGTATCTAACCCTGTGCTATACCTGTCTTGGGAGTGTTTGATGGGGGCGACAGTGTAGAGGGAGTTTTACTCTGTATCTAACCCTGTGCTGTAGAGGGAGCTATATTGAGTTTAACCTAACGTTGGAACATATCATGTAATATTGTAGAAGGAGGCATTGGACAGAACAGGTGTTTGGATCCTAGAAATTGAAAGTGTTCTTTTTCAGTGCCCAGAATAATAATCATCATGCAATACATATGTCTCTTTTATCTATATCTTCCTCTGGAATATGCAATCCTATTGAGAAGCCTCTCGTTTTTTACAAGCTGAATAATGGGGCTGCAGTTCATCTACTCTCTGGGATTACTTCATCCTAACCACTCTGTCTGAAGCTGGAAGTTTAAGCTCCGTGCATTGTGAGAAACTGCAAAGGACAGTGGGCTGTCCCATATTAAGCCTATTACCAATGGCGGAGCGATTAAAATTGGCAACTGATAAGAGGCATGAATTAGTGTTTGTGAAGTTGGAGATATTACTTAAATCGAAAGGGACAAGGCATTGAGTAAATCAAAAACAAGGATGAGGATTTTAAAATTAATGTTTGAATGGAACCAGCCTAGGTCAGCCAGCACAGCGGTAGCAGGGGAACAGGGAGATAGGCACGGGCAGCAAATTTTTGGATGACCCCATATATAAGGAGGGAATGTGGGAAACTATCTAGGAGTATGTTGTAATAGTTGAGCGTCGGGATAATGAAAGCCTGGGTGTAGGTTTCAGTATGTGTTGAAACAAAGTCAAATAATGTTATGCAGGTAAAAATCAGCACTCCTAGTGATGACAGGGAAGCTAAACTCAGGATCAAATGTGATACCAAGGTTACAGATGGGGACTGGCTTCATCTTAGACTGTTGCCAGAGTAAATCTCCCTGTACCCCTGCTCATTATCCCATCAAATACTCCCAGATCATGGACTGTGCATGTTAGATAAAAGTGACCACGGCTTTATGATGTCAGTTTGAGCATTCCTGGGCAGGAGTCGGATGTTGTTTCCTCGGATGGAAAAGTCAAGTACCAAAAACAAAGAAAATTACAGCATAGGAACAAGACTCTTCGACCCTCCAAACCTGCACTGACCATGCTGCCTGATTGAACTAAAACCCCCTATCCTTCCTCAGACCACCAAAAAAATCTTCCTCATGCATCTTCTTTAAACCTTGCCCTTCGTACTTTAAACTTGTGTTCCCTAATAATTGACTCTCCCATCCTGAGAATCATAGGTTTAAGATGCATGAGGAAAATTTTAAAGGAAATGCGCGAGGCCTGTTTTTTTTTTTTACACACAGTGGTTAATGCCTGGAATGCGCTGCCCAGAGAGGTGGTGGGAGCAGTACGATAGCACCATTTAAGGGCAACTAAACAAATACAAGAATAGGATGGGAATGCAAGGATACGGACAGTTTAAGTGCGTACGGGTTTAGTTTAAGCAGGCATTGTGATCAGGGCAGATCATGCCCGAAAGGTCTGTTCCTGTGCTGTACTATTCTTTGCTCTTAGAGTGATCAATTGGGCCAGTGGGCTGACAAATGGCAGATAGAGTTTAATTCAGATGCATTTTGGTAGATTGAACCAGGGTAGGACTTGCTCAGTTAATGGTAGGGCATTATAGAACAAAGAGATTTAGGGGTACATGTTCATAGCTCCTTAAAAGTGGAGTCACAGATGGACAGAGCGGTGAAAAAGACATTCAGCATGCTTGGTTTCATTGATCAGGACATTGAATACAGGAATTGGGATATTTCATTGAAATTGTACAAAACATTGGTAAGGTCAATTTGGAATATTGTTTACTGTTCTGGTCATCCTATTATAAAAAGGATTATAGAATTAAACTAGAAAGAATGCAGAAAAGATTTATTAGGATGCTACCAGAACTTGATGGATTGAGTTATAAGGAGAGGCTGGATAGACTGGGGCTTTTTTCTCTGGAGCGTAGGAGGCTGAGGGGTGATCTTATAGAGATCGATAAAATAATGAGGGGCAGATCAGCTGGATAGTCAATATCTTTTCCCAAAGGTAGGGGAGTTTAAAAGTAGAGGGCATAGGTTTAAGGTGAGAGGGGAGAAATACAAAAGGGTCCAGGGCAGCAATTGTTTCACACAGAGGGTGGAATAAGCTGCCAGAGGCAGTAGTTGAGGTGTAACGTGGGGTTGCCAGTGTTGGACTGAAATAGGCACAGTAAGTAGTCTCACAATAAACTGGTAGAGGTGGATAAAAGTTTGTCTTTTAAAAAGCGTTTAGACAGTTACATGTGTAAGATGGGTGTAAAGGGATATGGGCCAAATGTGGGCAATTGGGACTAGCTTTGGGGTTTAAAAAAAAGGGTGGCAGGGACAAGTTGGGCTGAAGGATCCATTTCCATGCTGTGAGTCTCTCTGAGTGGGAAGAAGTTAAGATGCACATTGCTGGAAGAGAAAAGGTTTTCAAATTTGCATTCACATTTAGCTGACTTGTCCTGAGGCAAAGTGTTCCTGTGTCTGATCTGTGTTTTGTATTCAGGAAGTGACAGCTATAAGGAGCATGGATACCGGATGCTGCTGATCTGGCTGCACGGCTTTGTCACCTCGGGCAAGCATCCCATCAAGGAGCTGTATGAGAGTCTGGTGAAGATTGGGAATGTTGAACTAGCAGGTGATGTTCCAGTGCTGCAGGACTGAGATGTTTCTTGTCAGAATAAATAATGTATCACCAGCACCTTCGCTACTTAACTTTCTTATTAATTATAAACTTAATGTAATCAATACACTGCTTTATTAAGTACGGTTAATTGTGTTTCTGACACTGGGAATATTTCTTTTTTGTCCCTGAATCACTGACAATTCATTGGGACATGGTGCTGTGGCTGGGGATGAGTGCTCTCGGTTAATTTGTCTATGACACTGATTGGAGTTTCTTGGACCACAGGGATCCAACACAAGGCAGTGAGTAAAAGAACTTTAATGCACGTTAGCTTAGGTTCAGTGTGATACAAACGAATTGGAACTAACTGGTCCATTGGGATTCAGTATGATGAGAGTGAATAAGGGTCTGTTCTGCTGGGATTCTCTCTAAAGGGAGTGAATAAGGATCTAGTCTGCTGGGATTGTCTATAAAGGGAGTGAATAAGGATCTAGTCTGCTGGGATTGTCTATAAAGGGTCTGGCCTGCTGGGAATCTCTATAAAGTGAGTGAATAAGGATCTGGTTTGCTGGGATTCTCTCTAAAGGGAGTGAATAAGCATCTGATCTGTGATTCCCTACAGAGGAAATGAATAAGGATCTGGTCTGCTGGGATTCCCTATAGTGAGTGAATAAGGGTCTGCTCTGCTGGGATTCTCTATAAAGGTCCATTGAGATTCTATAGATAGGAATATAACCTGTTGAGATTCTGAAGAGAACCATAGAATAGCTACACTGCAGCAGGGGGCCATTCAGCCCATCAGGTCTGCACTGGTGCTATGAAAGACCATCTTGCCCAAGTACCCACCCTGACTCTATCCCTGTAACCCAACACATTTACTATGGCTAATCCACCTAACCTATGATATGAAGATGTTGGCATTGGACTGGTGTAGGCACAGCAAGTAGTCTCACAACACCAGGTTATAGTCCAACAGGTTTATTTGGTAGCACAAGCTTTTGAATGAAGGGCAATGCGCCGGAAGCTCATGTTATCAAATAAACTGTTGGAATTTAATCTGGTGTTGTGAGATTTCTTACTGAGCTCACCTTTGGAATGATGGGAATTAATACAGATTTGTTCCATTGGGATTCTATATGGGGGAATTGGATAGGGATCTGGTATTCTGTATAATAAGGATCCTGTCCATTGGGATTCTATATGAGGAGATCATTAGGGAGCTGATATGCTGGGATTATTTATAATGGCGTTGAATTAATTGGATTTTGATCCAATTGATCTCAAAATGTGGATTGTGTCTGGTTAATCGAAAGATAGCGATGCCTTTCTTTTCTTTTTTTGACTATTAACTGAACTTTCCATTATTTTTGTGCGTGTTCATTTTATCTGAATGCTCTTTGTTCAAACAGAGAAGATACGTAGACAGGCGAACGCCGAGAAGGATTCTATGTGGAGATGCACGGTGATGTGAACGGTGCAGGAATCACAGGTGGAACAATAACCATCACTGAATATGGGAAAGTTTCTGAGATATCCTTCAAAACTGATTCATAATTAAAAGATTATTTTTTTTAAAAAGGCATGTGACCAACACTCATTGACCACAATAGTCGCAAACATGAGGCAGTCTGGATCGTGTAAGGACAGTGCTGCAGAGAGCAATTTACTATGTGTGGATTGGGTTTAAATGTTTATTCAGATCTCTGACCTGTGTGTGATTTGATAAAATGGAAAGCGGTTGTAAGTGTGACAGAGAGTTGCCTTTTAAACAAAACTACATTTCAGCATCAATCCAGGGAAGGGTAACTCTGCTCCCCTTTTGTGTGGTGGGGGAGGGGAATCCCTAACTTCTCACTTCTAATTTGGTCCTCTTATCTTAGTCTCAGGACACTTTAATCTCTTACAATCTGCCTGCTACTTACCAGAGTTTGCAAATTACAAACTATCTTGCATTCAAATCTCTTCATTCCTGTTGTGAAGAGGAAATAGTGGGGGTTAGAAAATGACATAGGTTGGGGGTGATTGGGCAAAAGTCAACCAAATGGAGTCTGAATGGTAGCACGATGGCACAATAGTTAGCACTGCTGCCTCACAGCGCCTGGGACCCGGGTTCGATTGCGGGCTTGGGTCACTATCCGTATGGAATCTGCACATTCTCCCCATGGCTGTGTGGATTTTCTCCAGGTGCTCTGGTTTCCTCTCACAGTCCAAAGATCTGCAGGTTTGGTTGATTGGCCATGCTAAATTGACCCATGTGTCAGGTGGTTAGTAGGGTAAATAAGTAGGTTTATGGGAATTGTGGCCGGTGCAGACTTGATGGGCCAAATGGTGAGGCCATTAAGGACACTCCAGTTCCAAGGAACCCTACAGAATTGAAATCCTTCCTGGGATTGGTGAATTATTCCTAATTTAGCTTCTTTGCTGGCCCCCGTGCATGCTGTATTACAGAAACATCAAAGATGTTCTGCGGATATAAGGGGAGCGCCATAGCTGGAGGTTCTCAACACATAAACAGCAACTTTTGGTCCTAATGTATTGGCCCATTTTGACCTCAAAGTACTTTATCTTGACATGCAAAGCCTCGTCGGCTGATGGGGTTGTGATGGTACTGGTGCATCACAGGAGAGGTGGAACAGAGAAGCCTATTGCACGCACATCCAGATCCCTCTCAGACACTGAGTGGAGGTATTCCCAAATCAAGAAAGAGGGGTTGGCAGTTGTTTTTGGCATTGAAATTCTCTATCAATACTTCTTCATAGTAACTGATGATAATGCGTCACTGGGACTTTTCAAAGAAGACCATAAGAGTCATGCTAAGAGCATCAAAAGCTCCCCATCTCAGCCTCCCTACATCCAAGGGAGTGGGCTTCATAGGGGTGCAAGTACATATTGATTTTGTTATCTTTTTTAAGACCCCATGCTCTTAATTATGGTCAATGTGCATTCCAAATGGTTGAAGATGTATTGTATGAGCTCCATCATTTTCCAAGCTATCATTGGGAAACTGCAACAAAGATTCTGCAGGTATGGGATTTCTGAGATTCTGGTCTCTGACAATGACACTGCCTGTGTGATCATCAAGTTTCAGACCTTCATGCTTTCCAAAGGAATCAAACACATTTGGACAGCACCCTATCACCCATCATTGAATGAGCTACACAGACTTTTAAACTCAGCGTGAAGAAGCAATCTGTAATGTCCAGAGAGATGAAACCGGTGTGATTTCCACTCAGCTATAAGACTACACTTTTCACACGAGAGAAACTGCCCCAATGGAATTATTAATGGGATGGAGGCTTCAGGTAAGATTAACGTTTCCAAACCTGGAGGTGGATGGAATCCCAACAAGAGACCCAGAAGAAGAACGATGAGTCTGCAAGGAATGAAGGAACTTTCAAAACCAACAACCCAGTCCATGTAACTTCAGGGACAGCCCCAGTTGGGTCCTCAGGATCATCACAGAGAAAACAGGGCTCCTGCCTAGAGTATGAACTATCTGATGAATCCTTCGATCATCCCAACTGTTTGTCTCTCTCTAACGCAACTACATTTGCAACCAGGTGTCCTGGGGAGGGCACATGTGGTGTCCATGTGTACAGTTGATGCCTTCTGCACTCACTGAGCAGCGCAGGGTTGGAGTGTATTATCGCCCCCAAAAACTACATTATGATTGTTTTAAGTTTCCTTTATACTTTGCTTTTTCGTTCGGGCTATTCCCCCTCCTAAGTTAGTTTGAGTTAGTTTGTTTGGTTGGTATCAAAAGAAATACCTGATGAATACTGGGTGGCAAGATGGCACCGAGGTTAGCACTGTTGCCTCACAGCTCTAGAGACCTGGGTTCAATTCCTGGCTCAGAAAGTTTGCACATTCAGGGGTTTGAATTCTCAATTAAAGGACTCAATTCCTGTATGATGTGAGCATTAGTCTTTGCTGTGTTAAACCTCTGGAAAGGGTTTTTTTTCCCCAAAAAGAGCAATCTGATGAATCCTAATTGATCGTTAAATCCGGGAGCCTCATGCTCCCCATTTAAAGCAGGTGTGTTAGATTCCCAGCCTGCATTCAGCAGAAACAACTGGAGAGCTGGCTGTGTATAGATGTGTGGTGTAAATAAAGTAACTTGGTGATGGGACTTTTGCCTCCGTGGAGTTATTATATAGATGGATTCTTGATAAGCAAGGGGGCTATAGACGTTAGGAGTGATGAGTAGAGGTTAAAATCAGGTCAGCCATGATCTTCCTGATCAAGCTTGAGGGACTCAGTGGCCTCTTCCTGCTCCTAAATTATATGTTTCTATGTGCTTTGCACATATATGTTGGGCTCCCCATCATTGAGGAAGTGGATATTTGTGGAGCTGCTTCTTCCAGTTAGATGTTTAATTGTCCTCCTCTATTCTAGACAAGATGCATTAATTTATCTTTATTTTGCTGTTGATAAACCTGTGTAGGATGAAGAAAGGGATGAGTGACAGAACTTACAGGAAAGAGAGGTAAGCTCAGAGAGACATTAAGCTTATAGTATTGATGACATAGAACTAAGTTGTCATCGGAAGAACTTTTTGTACACTAAGATGTCAAGTCTTCTGGTTGGGGAGAAATATTCAGACATGTGGGAGACGCTCCATGTGTCATTTATAGGGCTGTTGTGCAACTGGCACGTTCATATAATGCACATTTACCAGCCCTTGGCAATTCCAGTAAACACCAGCCCCTGTCTCAGCATATGTTTTTAGAATGTTAATTACACTCTTTGCGATCATGACCTGTTAGCTAGCACCATCTCATGATCTCTAGTGGTAAATTCTGGAGTAAAGCTTCTTTGTTGCAGAAAGATGATGTTCAGAGCTTTATCCCTCAGATTCAGGACCTGCCCCACTGGCAGGTCTGACTTTTGGTGATTATGTGTTTGTTTCTGCCCTGAGTTAATTTCCTTCTCTATACATTAGCTATCTTCTGTCTTGACTTCTGTAATATATTGCTTTCCATTTCCCCTTGTTGCACCTCATACAAACTTCAAGTCCAAAAACCCTGGCCCATCTTGCTTGCTCATCAAGCCTTTGTTTGTGTCAAATTCCCGAGGCCTTCCAATCGTCAAATTCAAAATGCATGGCCTTGTTTCTAAATCCCTCCAGACTTCTGCTTCTTCCCATCCAACCCTATAATCAAGGAGCTTGCCTTCAGTCTTCTGACTCCTCCCTCTTGTATATTCATTTGCTGGATGATCTGCCAGTCTCAGTCCTACTTTTTGTAATTTTTGACCTGAACTATTCCTTCCTGCTACTTCTACCTCTTTAAAGCACTTTCTTTTTGTCTATGTTTTTTTGTCATCTCTCCAATCTCTTTCTCTTTCAGAATCTGCAGGATATTTTACTATATGTCACGTGATAGTATAGGACCTGAGTATTGCTGAGACAGGGCATTTTGTTGAAGTGTAAAGGTGAAGTCATTCATTTTGGTAGGAATAATAGCAAAATGGACTATTATTTAAATGATAAAAATTAGCAATATGCTGCTATGATATTCTTGTGCATATCATAAGAATATATGATATTCTTATGATATGCACATATCATATGTGCATATGATACACATGCATCATGTGTGTATCATGATGCATGATACACACATCATGTGTGTGTGTGTATCATCAGAGAGACCTGGATATTCTTGTGCAGAAATGACATGGAGCTGGTTTGCAGGTCCAGCAGGTAATTAAGAAGGCAAATGAAATTTTATCCTACATTGCTAGAGGGATGGAGTTTAAAAACAGTGAGATTATGTTGCATCTGTATAAGGTGTTGGTGAGGCCACACTTGGAGTACTTACTTGAGAAAGGATATACTGGCACTGGAGGGGTGTAGAAGAGATTCACTATAGGTTGATTATGGAGTTGAGAGGGTCGGCTTATGAGGAGGGACTGAGTGGACTGGGCTATACTCATTGGAATTCAGAAGAATGAGGGGAGATCTTACAGAAACATATAAGATTATGAAGGAAATAGATAAGATAAAGCAGGGAGGTTGTTTCCACTGGCTGGTGAAACTAGAACTAGCAGGTATGGATTCAAAATAAGGGGGAGCAGATTTAGGACTGAGTTGAGGAGGAACTTCATCCAAAGGGTTGTGAATCTGTGGAATTCCCTGCCCAGTGAAGCAGTTAGGCTACCTCATTAAATGCTTTTAAGGCAAGGACAGATAAATTTTTGAACAGTGAAGGATTTAAGGGTTATGGTGAGCGGGCGGGTAAGTGGAGCTGAGTCCACAAAAAGATCAGCCATGATCTTATTGAGTGGCAGAGCAGGCTCGAGGGGCCAAATGTCCCACTCCTGTTCCTTGTTCTTACTGGTACTCATTAGAACAATCACAAGATTACCTAAAGTCAGCAGAAACTGCAACTTTATATTTCAAACAATACTTGGCAGTTAACAATCATTATCAACTGGCGCATTCTCTATGGCAATGTCTCCACCAATCAGAATTCACTTGTCAAACCATTAATGCTGTCTTAAGAAATTGTTGTTTTCCCTGACATCAGTATTCTTGCAGTTATTCCGATAAGTTGAACATAACATAAGAAATAGGAGCAGGAGTCGGCCATCCAGCCCCTCGAGCCTGCCCGCCATTCAATAAGATCATGGCTGATCTGTAGTGGTTCAGTACCACTTTTCCGCTTTCTCCCCATAACCCTTAATTCCCTTGTCAATTAAAAACCTATCCACTCTTGACTTGAACGTATTCAGCGAGGAAGCCTCCACCACTTCATCAGGCAGAGAATCCCAAAGATTTACCACCCTTTGCATGAAGAAATTCCTCCTCAACTTTGATCTGAACTGCACCCCCCTAATCTTGAGGCTGTGTCTTCCAGTCCTACTATCTTTGCTAAGCAGGAAGAGTCTCTCAACCTCTACCCTATCCATCCCCTTCACTATCTTATACATCTCTATAAGATCCTCTCTCAGTCTTCTAAACTCCAAAGAGTACAAACCTAGCCTATTCAGTCTCTCCTCATAATCCAACTCCCTCATCTCCGGTATCAGAATTGGGAGGGCATGGATCCACATCTTCCTTATTGAATCAAGGAAAATGCAATAAATCAACTTTACCACTCAAAACCATCCTGGAGAATTGGAACGTGGCTTTCGAGGTGGATGGGCTGGTTGGAAATATTACACGAATTTGACTTGAAACTTTATTGTCAAGGTGTCGGCTAAAATGCCGATTCAGAAGCTGCTTCCTTCTAACATGAGGAGATACATTCTTCTGGGGCAATAATTAGTCTTACAACACCAGGTTAAAGTCCAACAGGTTTATTTGGTAGCACAAGCTTTCGGAGTGCTGCTCCTCCATCACCTGAAGAGGGACCAACGCTCCAAAAGCTTGGATTTTAACCTAGTGTTGTGAGACTAGTTACTGTGCCTATTCCAGTCCAATGGCGGCAACTCCACATCATTTCTTCCGGGATGGCACGGAGTGGCATTGGATAGTAATCAGGAGCAAGAACTCTGCTGATTCCTTGGCCTGCAGCTGCTCTTTATTGCAATCTTGAATTAAATCAAACAATTCAACATGGAATATGCACTCAGTTACATTCAACTGTGGCACATAAATCATTCAATAGTATCTGTTTAATGGGACAATGTATAAGGAGCTGAGAAAGTAAGCATTTCATACCATGGATGTCTTCCACATGCTGTGACGGCTGTGGGCACAATTGTTGATAGCTATACCCTAACATGCCTCTATTTGTTCATGTACATACTCCTGCATTCACTTGCCCATCAGCCTTCTACCCCCAGCCTGAAACATTTCTTCCCTTCAATAATTCTCCCCAGGCCCCCAAAATAATATTGTCATACTTCCACCAACTTTGTTGGAGACTATGTAGTTGTCTCCCTCCTGTTAAATAAATTCACATGGTACATTCTCTTTGGGTACATTTCCACATTTCTCAATCAGAGCCTTGTTTTTAAACATGGGTGTTTTATTCTGTTTTTGCTCATCACATGTTAACACGTACAGTGGCACACAGAAAATACAGAGAGAAACAGCTTCACAAACCGGCTTTTATCCCAGCTATCGTTTCGTAACCTCAGCCACTGTGGTATGGCTGTTGCAACCGACCTCAATGCCCTTACGCTCTGGGAATGGAAGAAAAATAACCTTGGCTGCAGCTTCTCATTCCAGTCCCTGCTGGAAAATGTATTTGTGCCAAGTAAGGACAAGATTGACATCGGTTGCAATACGTTAGGAAAAATAAATCTGATACTTTGTGTTTTAGCCATGTGAGTTCATCTGAGTGAAGCACTGAAGGGAATCTAATGCCTGTGGCCTTGTTTCCATCTCAGTGAGGAATCAAGACCTTCAAAAGAGATGGGGAGGGACAAAGATTGACCAATTTTGATTGAAGGACCTGACACTATGCAAGCAACGTTGAGGATAAGGTGTTCAATGGAAGGATTTTCCTTTTCACAGGATTAAGCACTAAAGGCATCAGCTTCTACCCAGAAGTGGGGAGAAATATGAGGACAGATGTCTACTGAAATCTCTTGCCCCTTTGCCAAAGGGAAATGGGACAGGAGTTAGGGATTGAACTGGCTACTGTGTTCCAGCTGAAGAGCGCATTCACTGATTTCAATGATATAGATGTGGAAAATTCAACTTGAGGCCTGTCCCTTTCATATTCCCCAACCTTTCCTTATTTTCCCAATTTGATGAAGTCTGTCTTCTCCAAAATGAAGCCTGAATGGAGAACATCCCACGTCTAACCAAATAGATTTCTGGGAAACAGGGTATATTTAAAACCAGTCTTACTCCTTCACTGTGGATAACAGGCAAAGACAGTTGAAGTTACATTTCATTTATCCATTCACAGATCTAGTGGGTTGAAATTCAAAGATACAGTTACAGTTCTTTTACAACAGCTAATCGCAAACTATTTGCTATAAATTTGCCATTTCCAAGAACAAGTATGAAGATTTCATCATTTTAGAAACACTGTTAAACATAGTTTTGAAGATACTGGAGGTAAGTCCACTAGTCACCTGTCTGCATCTCCCTGTGATGGATCTGAACATCACTGCAGTACCATCCAGAATGATCCCTCCATCTTTAAACCAGCACGCATTCTTTGCTCTGCCATCTTAACAGTTATCACAATGTATGTCTGCAGAAAGAATTGCCTTTCATGTTGTTGCTTTTTTATTTGCATTGTTTCTGTAGATCATACTCGGTGCTGCGCTTTGGCCAGAGCAGCTGTTAGAAATCTAATCAGCATTTTCAAAGTTTAGTCTGAAATTTTCTTACGTGTCCGCAGCAGTTGGGCGGTTACACGTTTTTCTTTAAGGATTGGCTTTTTGAAACTGTTTAAGGATCTTCTATTTAATCGAGTGTTGTGACCTGGCATATGGGGAGACATCACTGAACTCTGGTAAGATAAGAAAGGCCTTCCATTTGAAGAATTATGGGAGGATTCCAAAGACTTGCTAGGTATAGGAGCCACCTTCATTTGACTGCGGGAAAACAACTGGGGTTTCCAAAGTGAAGTATTGATTTTAGTAGGTTTGTGAAGGGATTCCTGTGGTCTTCCAAGTGCAAGGCTATCAGGTCCAGGACTATTGGAGAAATGTGAAGATCTGTCATGGAATGGCACTAACAACTTTGTATTATCAGGTGATGCTGGAGAGACACTATGAGAAGATTTTGATAAATTCCTATTGGTAAGGGCATCTGGAAAATTATAATGAGGATTCCTTGAGATTTGTCCACTGGCAGGGATAACATGAAGGAGAGGGTGTAAAAAAAATGAGGTTACTTTATTCGCAGGGATTTTTGTAATGGAATTCAGAGAAGGTGAAAGTCTTCTGTTTGTAAGGACGGGTCGAGTGGGATTATTGGACGGCTTTGAAGAGTTTTTTCTCTTGGAAACAGTTTGACTAGGATTGTGAGAAAGGCTCAATAATCTCCAATTTGCAAGATTGTTTGGCATGGGATTTAATAAATGGTTTGATGATTCGCTATTCACAGGATTATTTGATATAGGATTGTATAAATGCTTTGCTACTTCCATATTCACAGGGGTGTTTGGAGTAAGGTTTGATTGCCTGTTCAGAGAAGCAGATGGTCTAGGGTTGTGGAAAACTTTTGATGATCTATCATTTATATCAGGTGGTGAACTTGAGTTGTGGGAAGGATTTGATGGTGTACTACTAGTGGCATTTGGAATAAGAGTGTAGGGAGTGCTTGACAGTTTCCTATTTTCAGGGGTTCTTAGGATGGAACAATCCAGAGAGTTTGGTTTAGTATTCAGAGGGATATTTGGGGTTGGATTATAGGGAAGGCTTGATGAGTTAGTATTCAGAGGGGTATTTGGCGTTGGATAATTGAGAGAGTTTGATGGTTTCGTATTCAGAGGGGTATTTGGGGTGGGATTGTAGAGAGTATTTGATTTACTATTTGGAGGGGAACTTGGAGTGGGATTATAGTCAGGCTTTGATGATTTAATATTCAAAGGGGTATTTAGGGTGGGATTGTAGAAAGTGTTTAGTTTACTATTCATGGGGGTACTTGGGGTGGGATTGTCAATAGATTTTGATGATTTACTATTCAAAGGGGAATTTGGTGTGGGATTATAGGTCGGGTTTGATGATTTCTTATTCAAAGGGCTATTTGGAGTAGGACTGTGGGAATGGATTGATAAATTTATATTTACAGGAGTATTTGGGGTGAAATTATAAGGAAGGTTTGATAATTTCCTATTCACGGGCGTATTTGGAGTTGGATCATAGGGTGGGTTTGATGATTCCTCATTCACAAGAATATTTGGGGTTGGATTGTAAGTAGGCTTTGATGATTTCCAATTCATGTGGGTATTTGGGGATGGATTATAGGTAAACTTTGATAGTTTCCTATTCATAGAGGTATTTGGTGTGGGATTAAAGGTAGGCTTTAGTAGTTTTCTATTCATAGAGGTATTTGGTGTGGGATTATAGGTAGGCTTTAGTAGTTTTCTATTCATAGAGGTATTTGGTGTGCGATTATAGGTAGGCTTTGCTAGTTCCTTATTCACAGGGGTATTTGGGGTTGGATTATAGAGTGGGTTTGATGATTCCCTATTCACAGGGATATTTGGAATTGGATTATAGCGTGGGTTTGATGATTCCCTATTTACAGGGATGTTTGGAATTGGATTATAGCGTGGGTTTGATGATTCCCTATTTACAGGGATATTTGGAATTGGATTATAGCGTGGGTTTGATGATTCCCTATTTACAGGGATGTTTGGGGTTGGATTATCTGTAGGCTTTGATGGTTTCCTATTCATAGAGGTATTTGGTATGGGATTATAGGTAGGCTTTAGTAGTTTCCTATTCACAGGGATATTTGGGATTGGATTATAGGTAGGCTTTGATGATTCCCTATTCACAGGGATGTTTGGGATTGGATTATCAGTAGGCTTTGATGATTCTCTATTCACAGGGATGTTTGGGGTTGGATTATCAGTAGGCTTTGCCGGTTTCCTATTCACATGGGTATTTGGGATTGGATTATAGGTAGGCTTTGATGATTCCCTATTCACAGGGGTATTTGGTATTGGATTATAGAGTGGGTTTGATGATTCCCTATTCACAGGAATATTTGGGGTTGGATTATCAGTAGGCTTTGCCGGTTTCCTATTCACATGGGTATTTGGGATTGGATTATAGAGTGGGTTTGATGATTCCCTATTCACAGGGGTATTTGGGATTGGATTATAGAGTGGGTTTGATGATTCCCTATTCATAGGGATATTTGGAATTGGATTATAGCGTGGGTTTGATGATTCCCTATTCACAGGGATATTTGGAATTGGATTATAGCGTGGGTTTGATGATTCCCTATTTACAGGGATATTTGGAATTGGATTATAGCGTGGGTTTGATGATTCCCTATTTACAGGGATGTTTGGAATTGGATTATAGCGTGGGTTTGATGATTCCCTATTTACAGGGATGTTTGGGGTTGGATTATCTGTAGGCTTTGATGGTTTCCTATTCATAGAGGTATTTGGTATGGGATTATAGGTAGGCTTTAGTAGTTTCCTATTCACAGGGATATTTGGGATTGGATTATAGGTAGGCTTTGATGATTCCCTATTCACAGGGATGTTTGGGATTGGATTATCAGTAGGCTTTGATGATTCTCTATTCACAGGGATGTTTGGGGTTGGATTATCAGTAGGCTTTGCCGGTTTCCTATTCACATGGGTATTTGGGATTGGATTATAGGTAGGCTTTGATGATTCCCTATTCACAGGGGTATTTGGGATTGGATTATAGAGTGGGTTTGATGATTCTCTATTCACAGGAATATTTGGGGTTGGATTATCAGTAGGCTTTGCCGGTTTCCTATTCACATGGGTATTTGGGATTGGATTATAGGTAGGCTTTGATGATTCTCTATTCACAGGGGTATTTGGGATTGGATTATAGAGTGGGTTTGATGATTCCCTATTCACAGGGATATTTGGAATTGGATTATAGCGTGGGTTTGATGATTCCCTATTCACAGGGATATTTGGAATTGGATTATAGCGTGGGTTTGATGATTCCCTATTCACAGGGATATTTGGAATTGGATTATAGCGTGGGTTTGATGATGCCCTATTTACAGGGATGTTTGGGGTTGGATTATCTGTAGGCTTTGATGGTTTCCTATTCATAGAGGTATTTGGTATGGGATTATAGGTAGGCTTTAGTAGTTTCCTATTCACAGCGATATTTGGGATTGGATTATAGGTAGGCTTTGATGATTCTCTATTCACAGGGATATTTGGGATTGGATTATAGAGTGGGTTTGATGATTCCCTATTCACAGGGATGTTTGGGGTTGGATTATCAGTAGGCTTTGCCGGTTTCCTATTCACATGGGTATTTGGGATTGGATTATAGGTAGGCTTTGATGATTCCCTATTCACAGGGGTATTTGGGGTTGGATTATAGCGTGGGTTTGATAATTCCCTATTCACAGGGATATTTGGGGTTGGATTATAGGTAGGCTTTGATAGTTCCCTATTCACAGGGATATTTGGGGTTGGATTATAGCGTGGGTTTGGTAATTCCCTATTCACAGGGATATTTGGGGATGGATTATAGATCGGCTTTGCTAGTTCCTTATTCATAGGGGTATTTGGGGTTGGAGTATAGCGTGGGTTTGATGATTCCCTATTCACAGGGATATTTGGGGATGGATTATAGGTAGGCTTTGATAGTTTCCTATTCACAGGAGTATTTGGGGTTGGAGTATAGCGTGGGTTTGATGATTCCCTATTCACAGGGATATTTGGGTTTGGATTACAGGTAGGATTTGGTAGTTTCCTATTCACAGAAATATTTAGAGTTGGATTATAAGTAGGCTTTAGTAATTCCCTATTCACAGGGGTATTTGGGGTTCGATTGTGGGAAAGGATTGGTGTTTTCCTATTCATGGGGATATTTGGTGAAGGATTATTGGGACTTGGTGTTGATTTTCTGTTCATGGGAGTATTTGGGTTGGGATTGTTGGGAGTTTTTGATTTCCTATTGGTGGGTGTATCCATTTTGGGATTGTAGAGGGAGTTTGATGCTGTATTACTCACAGGGGTATTTGGGGTGGGATTGGAGGGAGGATTTGATAATTTCCTGTTCACAGGGGTAGATAGGGTGGGACCGTAGGAATGGTTTGATGATTTCCAATTTGTTTGGATATTTGAAGTGGAGTTATTTGATGATTTCCTATTTAGTGGGATAGATGGAATAGTATTGTGGAATTGATTTGAAGTTTTCTTCGTCACTGAATTAGATGGAGTGGGATAATTGGAAGAGTTTAAAAATCTGGTTTTATGAAACACTGGAATTTGTTGATTTGCAATAGTGGCTTCAGAAGGACCACTTGAGGAAATTGCAGATGTTCCATTCAGAGGTATGGTTGTGGTAAGATTGTGGGAAGATGCGGAAGATTGCTTATTTACCAGAGAAATTGAAGGTTTATTGTTTGAAGGTTTGGAAGGATTTTTACTTACAGGGTTTGTTAGAACTGACTTTTCAGAAAGCTGTGAAGATTTTTTATTCTCAGGGATAGTTTGAATGTGCTTTCGATGTGATGAATTTCTACCCACCGGGATTCTTGGAGATTGAATGTGATGAAGTTGTGAAATCTGTCGATCCCCAGGTAAAGTTTGATGATAATTTTGGGATGCTATTGAAGAGGCATACTGGGGTGTGTTTGAAGTCCTGTTGTTCGGTAACTTTGGTGGGTGTCTATGGTGAGACATTAGGGTTTGTCTACTGTCGGTATTATTGGAAAACAATGAGGGCATCATATTCAAAGCAGCATTATGGCTAACAATATGAGGACCTACTGAGAATCTCCGATTGGTAGAGGAAGTTAAAATGGGGTTTTGGGAAGGTGATTGATTTCTATGGTTATTTGAAGGTTGATTATAATAAAATGATGAAATTTGAGAACTTGGAGTGGCTCGAGGATGAATGTTGAAAAACCTTGAGGAGAGACTATTCATAGGGTTAGTTACAGTGGGATCTTGGAAAGGGTTTGCTGATCGAATTCTATGGCTACTTGGTAAACGAGTATAATGAAACCGTGGAATTTGTCTACTCACTTGTGTAGCTTGAGGAACATTGAAAATCCTTGAATAGACTCTATTCATAGGAGCAACTGGAATGGGAGTTTGAGAAGGGTTTGGTGAGTGCATTCTATGGCTACTTGGTAAACGAGTATAATGAAACTGTGGAATTTGTCTACTCCCTTGTGTAGCTTGAGGAACATTGGAAAACCTTGAGGAGACTCTACTCATAGATGCAACTGGAATGGAAGTTTGAGAAGGGTTTGGTGACCGAATTCTATGGCTACTTTGTAAATGAGTATCATGAAACTGTGGAATTTGTCTACTCACTTGTGTAGCTTGAGGAACATTGGAAAACTTTAAGGAGGCTCTCTTCATAGGGGCAACTGGAGTGGGAGTTTGAGAAGGGTTTGGTGACTGAATTCTATGGCCACTTGGTAAACGAGTATCCTTAAACTGTGGAATTTGTCTACTCACTTGTGTAGCTTGAGGAACATTGGAAAACTTTAAGGAGGCTCTCTTCATAGGGGCAACTGGAATGGGAGTTTGAGAAGGGTTTGGTGACTGAATTCTATGGCCACTTGGTAAACGAGTATCCTTAAACTGTGGAATTTGTCTACTCACTTGTGTAGCTTGAGGAACTTTAAAAAACCTTCTATCCATAGGAGCAACTGGAATGGAAGTTTGGGAAGGATTTGGTGACTGAATTCTATGGTTATTTGGAGTATGAATATAATGATATTGTGGAATTTGTCTACTCATTTGGGTAGCTTGAGGAACATTGGAAAATCTTGAGGAGACTCTATTCATAAGGGCAACTGGAATGGGAGTTTGGGAAGGGTTTGATGATCTATTTCTATAGATAATTGGAGTACGAGTAGAATGATGCTGTGGAATTTGCCAATTTAATTGCTTGACTTGAGGAACATTGGAAAACCTTGAGGAAACTCCATTCTTAGGGGCAACTGGAATGGGAGTTTGGGAAGGGTTTGATGATCTATTTCTATAGATAATTGGAGTACGAGTAGACTGATGCTGTGGAATTTGCCAATTTAATTGCTTGACTTGAGGAACATTGGAAAACCTTGAGGAGACTCCATTCTTAGGGGCAACTGGAATGGGAGTTTGGGAAGGGTTTGATGATCTATTTCTATAGATAATTGGAGTACGAGTAGACTGATGCTGTGGAATTTGCCAATTTAATTGCTTGACTTGAGGAACATTGGAAAACCTTGAGGAAACTCCATTCTTAGGGGCAACTGGAATGGGAGTTTGGGAAGGGTTTGGTGACTGAATTCTATGGCTATTTGGAATATGAATATAATGATATTGTGGAATTTGTCTACTCATTTGGGTAGCTTGAGGAGCATTGGAAAATCTTGAGGAGACTCTATTCATAGCAACAGTTGGAATGGGAGTTTGGGAAGGGTTTGATAATCTTTTCCAATGGATACTTGGAGAATGAGTAGAATGAAACTGTGTAGTTTGTCTACTCATTTCAGTAGTTTGAAGAATCTTGAAAAACCTTGATGATGCTTTATTTGTAGGGGCAGTTGGAGTAGGATTATGGGAAGTGCTTGGTTGATTTAAATGGACGTTTGGAGTGTATTGAAATTGTGGAATTTCTCTACTCATTAGAGTAGCTTGGGGAATAGCATTGAAAAGCCTTGAGGATATTAAAATAGGAGCAGTAGGAGTGTAAGTTTGGGAAAATTTTGGAGACTTCTTATTCACAGGGGCAGTTGGAGTGTGATTATGGGAAGATTTTGAAGATTTTTTATTCACAGGGGCAGATGGAGTGCGACTGTGGGAAGAATTTGGAGATTTATTTTTCACAGAGGTATCTCCACTGTGATTGTGGGAAGATTTTGAAGATTTCTTATTCACAGGAGTATCTCCACTGTGACTGTGGGAAGAATTTGGAGATTTATTTTTCACAGAGGTATCTCCACTGTGACTGTGGGAAGATTTTGAAGATTTCTTATTCACAGGAGTATCTCCACTGTGACTGTGGGAAGATTTTGGAGATTTCTTATTCACAGGGCTATCCTGACTGTGATTGCGGGAAGATTTTGAAGATTTCTTATTCACAGGGCTATCCTGACTGTGATTGCGGGAAGATTTTGAAGATTTCTTATTCACAGGGATATCTCCACTACGACTGTGGGCAGATTTTGAAGATTTGTTCATAGGGCCATCTTGACTGTGATTGTGGGAAGATTTTAAAGATTTCTTACTCATAGTGCCATCTTGACTGTGACTGTGGGAAGATTTTGAAGATTTCTTATTCACAAGGGCAGATGCTGTGCGATCATGGGAAGATTTTAAAGATCTCTTAGTTTTAGGGGCAGCAGAAATGCGATTATGGGAAGGTGGAAATCTATAGAAGGGTGTAGATTCTGTTGGATAGTGGGAGACTGAAGATCCTATTTGAGTATACATATGAGGAAACAATGGGCTTTGTCTATTCAGAGGAGCAGCCTGAAGAAGACCATTTAAAAACACAGGTGGTGCTCTCTTCATAAAGGCATTTAGGGAAGGAACATAAAAAGCCAGTGAAGATTTCCTGTTTCCTGGATTAGGAGTATATACTGTGAGTCTTTTATTCACAACAGTGTTTTGATTTGGACCATAGGGGGTCAATGAAGACCTTTTCAAGGAACCATTTTGAGAAACAGGATAGTAAACTCTATAAGGACTTTCACTGCGGCCATAAAAAGTCATCAGAGAGCTTCTATTCAAAGAAGCCTTTTGAAAACTAC
Organism: Sphyrna mokarran; assembly: GCA_024679065.1. Taxonomy (NCBI): domain Eukaryota; kingdom Metazoa; phylum Chordata; class Chondrichthyes; order Carcharhiniformes; family Carcharhinidae; genus Sphyrna; species Sphyrna mokarran. Next base: position 741,877 of record JAGIQG010000042.1, on the reverse strand, counting down.
TGGAAACTCTTGAAAATTTTACTTTCGTGAATGCACCTTGGATAGAACTGTGGGATGATTTTAAAAGACTGTTATTTAAAGGTGGATTATTTTTAAGATTTTGGAAATGTGTTAAAAAGTTTACAATCATATAAATAAAAAGATTAGAAGGTCTTTTATTAAGTGGGGATTTTTCATTATGAATATGGAAAAGTATTGATGGGTTTCTAATTACATATTTATTCAAATTAAGCATGTGGTGAGAAATTGAAAATGTACTACTTATAGGAGATTTTTGCACTAGACTTTGGGATAACTTTGGAGTTTTGTTACTGGGGGATGCCAGTGTGGAAATTCTATTAATCGGTGCATTTTGAGCAGGTCCAGGCATAGAAAATGAAGATTTTCTATTCATAAAACTGTTATGAGGAAATGATGAAGGTCTACTGAGAGGAGCATTTTCAATAACACTTTGGAAAGACGCTGAGAAATTTCTATCCTCAAGAGGACTTTGAGCAGAAACATGAAAAGATGTTACAGGCTTTTTAGTCAGATGAGTATTTCGAAGCAGAATATGAGATAGTGTGAAATTGTTAGAGGTGGGAATCTGAGAAGACACTGATAGTCTTCTATTCAAAGAAGCACGTTGAATCAAAGTAAGGAAAACTACAAAAGATCTGCTTTTTAAAGCAATGTTTTGAATGGGACTGTAGGAAGGTATTGAAAGTAATTGGTTGATGTCAACATTAAGAAGACGATGATTATGAGAAGGTTTTGAAAGCCTATTCATGAAAGGGTTTGAACTATGTCTTTTAGTCATAGGAGAATTTGGAGCAGCAATAAAGCGAGATGTTGAAGATCTACTCTTCACAGATGCACTTTGAGTCACACTGTGGGACGATAATGTTAGAGGCTCATTTTGCGGAGAGCTATTAGGAGATAGCAGTGACCTTCCCTTCCTTATGGTGTTTTTCTCACTTGGTAAGATTTCATCAATTTGATTTAAAGCATTTTGAAGAATTCTTAAATCATCTTCGGTGGGATTTCTTCTTAAAAATATACTTTTTGTTTCTGTCAGAAGTTTTTCCAGCCGATGCACACTGGGATCCATTGCAGTTTTATGTGATGGCCCCTTTAACAATTCATTTACTATTTTCTTTTGATCTGAGACATTTTGAATATCCAAGGATCTTGTGACTACATTACCTTGTGTCATCTTACTAGGCAATTCCCTCTTATGTTCAACCTGGTTATATTTGAAACTTCCATTGCCAAAAAGACTTCTGATCAACCCTGTATTTGTTTTATTAAACATCTTCTGATTTTGGTTTAACTGCTTTGACTCCTCTTCTCTTTTGGAAGATTTTGTTTGTGGAGTTATCTCTGTGTTTGTACTGTGGATAGTTTGTTCAAAATCTCCATTCTTTTCAGTCTCCGATAGTACAAAATTCAATTGATCTATGGCAGCTTGGATTTTGTCAACATCATTCTTTGTTGGCTTTCGTTTTGAAAATTGCTCACCCAGATTCTTCATTAAATTTTCCAGAGAAGGTATGTCAGAATTCTGTTCCCTGACTGGTGGTGGATTGGATTTGTGTTGATTTTCAAAATCTTCTTCAGGAATGAACAAGCTTCTGAGTAGCCCTCTGCTGTGATCAATATTCATGTTTATGTTGGAGGTGTCATTTTTTGGATATACTTGTTGACTGATTTTCTCGTTTAGACCAGATAAACGTTCCATTTGAAGCACGTTTAGTGCAGCCTTAATGTCATCAGTGGTTACGGTCTGAGCTGTTAGAGAGGGTGAGTCTTGTTTCTGGGATGCTTTGGTTGCTGTAGATGAGTTGCCATGTTTCTGAACTGATTTGGTTGTATTGGAGGATCCATGTCTCTGGGATGCTTTGGTTGGACTGACTGGTCCACGTTTCTGAGATGCTTTGGCTGTACTGGGTGATCCATGTTTCTGAGATGCTTTGGTTGGATTGGGTGATCCATGTTTCTGAGATGCTTTGGTTGGATTGGGTGATCCATGTTTCTGAGATGCTTTGGTTGGATTGGGTGATCCATGTTTGTGGGATGCTTTGATTGTACTGGGTGATCCATGTTTGTGGGATGCTTTGATTGTACTGGGTGATCCATGTTTCTGAGATATTTCACTTGGTAAGGGTGAGCTCTGTTTCTGTGCTGGCTTGGCTGTAGTGGGTGAACCATGCTTCTTAAATATGTTAGTTTCAGTGGATAAGCCATTTTTCTGAAAGATATTGGATGGACTGGGTGAATTGTATTTCTGACGTGTGATGATTGGAATGGATGAGCCATAGTTCCCAATCATACCTGTTGGAGCGAATGATCCAGATTTCTGATGTTGGGAGATCGGAGTGGATGATCCAAGTTTCTGAAGAGTGTTCCTTGGAGTGGGTGAGCTGTGTTTTGGATACTTGTTTGGAACAGACGACCCATAAATCTGATTAATGGTGACTGGAATGGATGAGCTATACTTCTGAGGTTCACTGGTTGATATAGATAAGTCATCCTTCTGGGATGCTGTTGTAAGGAAATCATCATGTCGAGGTTCTGCGATTGGTGTGAAGTGATCTGGCCAAGGTTCTGATATTGACGTGAAGTGATCTTGCTGAGGTCCAGTGGTTGGCATGGTGAAGTGATTTTGCTGAGGTCCTGTGGTTGGCATGGTGAAGTGATCTTGCTGAGGTCCTGTGGTTGGCATGGTGAAGTGATCTTGCTGAGGTCCTGTGGTTGGCATGGTGAAGTGATCTTGCTGAGGTCCTGTGGTTGGCATGGTGAAGTGATCTTGCTGAGGTCCTGTGGTTGGCATGGTGAAGTGATCTTGCTGAGGTCCTGTGGTTGGCATGGTGAAGTGATCTTGCTGAGGTCCTGTGGTTGGCATGGTGAAGTGATCTTGCTGAGGTCCTGTGGTTGGCATGGTGAAGTGATCTTGCTGAGGTCCTGTGGTTGGCATGGTGAAGTGATCTTGCTGAGGTCCTGTGGTTGGCATGGTGAAGTGATCTTGCTGAGGTCCTGTGGTTGGCATGGTGAAGTGATCTTGCTGAGGTCCTGTGGTTGGCATGGTGAAGTGATCTTGCTGAGGTCCTGTGGTTGGCATGGTGAAGTGATCTTGCTGAGGTCCTGTGGTTGGCATGGTGAAGTGATCTTGCCAAGGTTCTCTGATTGGTGTGGTGAAACGATCTTGCGGAGGTTCTATGGCTGGTGTGAAAGACTGGTCCTGCTGAAATGCTGTGGTTGTTCTGGAGACATTACCTTGCCAGTGTTCTGTGGTTGGAATGGTGAAGTCACCTTGCTGAGATTCGGGGGTTGACATGGGGAAGAGATTTTGCTGAGGTTCTGTGGTTGGTGTGAAGAAGTGATCTTGCTGAGGTTCTGAGGTTGATACTGAGAAGCTATCCTGGCCAGGTACTTTGGATGACACAGACAGTTTATTTCTCTGAGGTTTCCTAGTTGAAATAGAGAAGTAACGTCTCTGAGGTGATGTGATTAAAGTGGGTGTGCCGTGTCTCTGAGATCTTTTCTCAGCAGACTCAGTCAGGTTGGAGTGTTTACGAGAGAAACTTAGACTTGAAATCACATCATCGGGAAAATGTTCAAAACTCTGAATTATGATTGACTCTTCCATTGAAAAACTTGGCTTTATTTGATCTAGAAAACTTTTAGTCTCTTTTTCCTGCTTGGAAAACCCTTCAGCAGGTTTGGGAGAAGTATTAAGCATTGTATTAACAAGACTTTCAAATGAAGAAAATTCCTTCTCCTGCTTAGAAATATTGTTTTGAATTGGGGTTGTTGAATTTTCCATCTGAGGAAGCCCATTCATAGTGTGGTCAGGTGAGTAACTAGCTGTGCTTTCAGCTTTTCTGTTGATTGTTCTTTGATTTTCTTGCCAAGAATTTTTCTTTGTCCTTTCCTCATGAAGTAATTTTTCACAGGCTTTTTCTACTTTTTCCCTTGTGCCAGATGCTTCCTTTTGCATCCTGTGAGCTTTGAATTTCAGATAGTCCTCAAACATTTGGTAAAATAGCTGCAGTTCTTTATCTTCATCGGTTGCAGCTTGAGTGTGGTCTGCTGAGTTCACTGATCCAAGACTTAAGGAATTAACTTCTTGATATGGAAGACCTTCATGTCTCATTTTGCCATTGTTTTGGGTCACGTGAGAACGACTATAATCTGATGTAGGTTGCAAGTTTCCCTTGTCATGTATGTTATTTTTCAAGTCATCAGGCTTTTTTTCCAACATTCTTCGCAAAGACAATGGCATAGTTGCATTTTTTACATAAAAATCAAAAATCATATCACTGTCTACTGTTCTAGTGTCACGGCTGAAGCGTCTCAGTTCTGCTGGAACTATATCACAAACAAATATAGATTCAGTTTTCTGTCTCTAGATCAAACAAAAGATGAACCCAATTCTACTTAAAACTATTCAGTTTTTATTAGTGTCACAAATAGGCTGACATTAACATGCAATGAAGTTACAGTGAAAATCCCCTAATTGCCACACATGGCCAATGCACACCTAACCAGCACATTGAAATTTTAAGTTTCTTTTATTAGTGTCATAACTAGGCTGACATTCATGTTGCAATGAATGTTGCAACTGTGAAAATCCCCAAGCTTGTATTTTTCAGATTAGGTTACAGTTGAGATCAAAAGTTGAGAGAATTGTGCCTTCCCTGTTTACAGGTGAATGGATTTGTCACTGATGGTCAAATCTTTGCTGTTATAGGAAACTAGATGTGCCAGAACATTAGATATCATTGTTCACCTTTGACATCTGACTTTCAATCCAGTTTAGGTCTCTGGGGTGATTTCTGCTGCCTATAAATTAAAGGCATTTGGCAACCTTAACCAAACCTTAGCAGATATAAGAAAGAGTGCAGAAAAGATTTACTAGGATGCTACCCCCGTGACTTGATGGATTGAGTTATAAGGAGAGGCGAGAGAGCTCTGGAGCATAGGAGGCTGAGGGGTGACCTTATAGACGTCTATAAAATAATGAGGGGCACAGATCAGCGAGATAGTCAATATCTTTTTCCAAGGATAGGGGAGTCTAAAACTAGAGGGCATAGGTTTAAGGTGAGAGGGGAGAGATACAAAAGGGTCCAGAGGGACAATTTTTTCACACAGAGGATGGTGACTGTCTGGAACAAGCTGCCAGTAGGCAGTAATAGAGACTGTACAATTTTGTCTTTTAAAAAGCGTTTAGACAATTAAATGGGTAAGGTGGGTATCGAAGGATGAGGGCTAAAAAAAGGGACAACATAGACAAGCTGGGCTGAAGGACCTGTTTCCATGCTGTAAATCTCTATGACTCTAAGTCTAGGAAGATGTGAAGATGCCGGTGTTGGACTGGGGTAAACACAGTAAATAGTTTCACAACACCAGTTTATTTGGTAGCAAACGCCACTAGCTTTCACAGCGCTGATCCTTCATCGGGTCGATCTGACGAAGGAGCAGCGCTCCGAAAGCTACTGGTGTTTGCCATCAAATAAACCTGTTGGACTTTAACCTGGTGTTGTGAGACTTCTTTCTAAGTCTGGGATACAAATGTACCCTAAATTCAACACAAATTGCTCAGACTTTAGAAGAGAAATCAATTGAATGACTGACGAAGGAAAGTACTACACTGGTACTCATGCAAGGTTGAGACAACATCAGGAGACAGTTTAGGGAATAGCTAAGCATTTTCTGATACAGGGTTTTGATGGAGACATTGTAGAGGGAGTTTTACTCTGTATCTAACCCCATGCTGTACCTGTCCTGGGAGTGTTTGATGGGGGACATTGTACAGGGAGTTTTACTCTGTATCTAACCCCATGCTGTACCTGTCCTGGGAGTGTTTGATGGGGGGGACAGTGTAGAGGGAGCTTTACTCTGTATCCAACCCCGTGCTGTACCTGTCCTGGGAGTGTTTGATGGGGGGGAGACAGTATAGAGGGAGCTTTACTCTGTATCTAACTCTGTGCTGTACCTGTCCTGGGAGTGTTTAATTGGGGGACAGTGTAGAGGGAGCTTTACTCTGTATCTAACCCTGTGCTGTACCTGTCCTGGGAGTGTTTGATGGGGGGACAGTGTAGAGGGAGCTTTACTCTGTATCTAACCCCGTGCTGTACCTGTCCTGGGAGTGTTTGATGGGGGGGAGACAGTATAGAGGGAGCTTTACTCTGTATCTAACCCTGTGCTGTACCTGTCCTGGGAGTGTTTGATGGGGAGACAGTGGAGAGGGAGCTTTACTCTGTATCTAACCCCGTGTTGTACCTGTCCTGGGAGTGTTTGATGGGGGGACAGTGTAGAGGGAGCTTTACTCTGTATCTAACCCCATGATGTACCTGTCCTGGGAGTGTTTGATGGGGGACAGTGTAGAGGGAGCTTTACTCTGTATCTAACCCCGTGCTGTACCTGTCCTGGGAGTGTTTGATGGGGGAGCAGTGTAGAGGGAGCTTTACTCTGTATCTAACCCTGTGCTGTACCTGTCCTGGGAATGTTTGATGGGGGGACAGTGTAGAGGGAGCTTTACTCTGTATCTAACCCCATGCTGTACCTGTCCTGGGAGTGTTTGATGTGGGGACAGTGTAGAGGGAGCTTTACTCTGTATCTAACCCCGTGCTGTACCTGTCCTGGGAGTGTTTGATGGGGGACAGTGTAGAGGGAGCTTTACTCTGTATCTAACCCCATGCTGTACCTGTCCTGGGAGTGTTTGATGGGGGACAGTGTAGAGGGAGCTTTACTCTGTATCTAACCCCGTGCTGTACCTGTCCTGGGAGTGTTTGATGTGGGACAGTGTAGAGGGAGCTTTACTCTGTATCTAACCCCGTGCTGTACCTGTCCTGGGAGTGTTTGATGGGGACAGTGTAGAGGGAGCTTTACTCTGTATCTAACCCCGTGCTGTACCTGTCCTGGGAGTGTTTGATGGGGGGACAGTGTAGAGGGAGCTTTACTCTGTATCTAACCCCGTGCTGTACCTGTCCTGGGACCACTGGATGGGGACAGTGTAGAGGGAGCCTTACTCTGTGGGAGTGTTTGGTATGGCATAAATTTCAACCTATCTTTTAATGAAATGATTTGCAATTGACTAAGTCTGGTTTTTCAAATGGAAAGATTCATGAATAGTGTGGACATCTGGCCCTTTTTAAATATGCCTGTTCCTGTTGTTTCTGCATTCTGCTGAGTGGTCATGTGTTAAGGTAAGGGTTGCATTGAGCACATGCTTTTCAACATTGGTTTTAATATCCTTTTGGATCTCAAAAGTATAACTTCTATTCCTGTCAGTAGGAGAAGATTCTTGTCGGGAATTTGAGGGAAGGTTCCATATTTGGGCAATAATTACTGGGAAGTGGCTACACATCTGCCATTGTTATCTCACACTCGAATCCAGACCTCACTGAATGGGACCCAGAAACTCCATCATTTCATTGGGGGTTAAAGGATAAACAAGCCAGTGTTATTGTTTTCTTACCTCTCTCTTTGAATGTGCCCTGATGTTTCTGATTCCAGTCTGTAGCTACAGAGGGCAACTGAGAAGAAAAACCAATAGAAAAGTTAAATCCACAGACAAGATTGGTAGCAGTGATACAATGTCCTGTACAGAAAGTATGATTCACATGCAGCACCTGAAAGGTATAGTTATTCACTCCTTTCACTCTGTCTTTACTTTGTACCATGAACAAGGAGTGGGAAAAGATTACTTGGCCCCTTGTGCCTGTTCCACCATTAAATAAAAACAAAGAACATTACAGCACAGGAAGAAGTCCTTTGGCCCTCCAAGCCTGCATCAACCATGCTCCGACTGAATTAAAACCTCCTATCCTTCTGGGGACCAAATCCCCCTATTCCTATCCTTTTCATGTATTTGTCCAGATGACCCTTAAAAGTCATTATCTTATCTGCTTCCACTACCTCCCCCAGCAACAAGTTCCAGACATCCAGCACCCTCTGTGTAAAAAAAAACCTATCATGTATCATGAAACCTGACAGTGCAGAAAGAGATCATTTGGCCCATCGAGTCTGCACCAACCACAATCTCATCCAGGCCTTACCCCCATATCCTTACATATTTACCCGCTAATCCCTCTAACCTACGCATCTCAGGACACTAAGGGGTAGTTTTAGCATGGCCAATCAACCTAACCCGCACTCTTTGGATGGTGAGAGGAAACCAGAGCACCTGGAAAAAACCCACGCAAACATGAGGAGAATGTGCAAACTCCACACAGATCATGAACCAAACCGGGAAATGAACCTACAGTAGCACAGTAGTTAGACTGTGGTTAGATAGATTTAACTTGCCTCATACATCTCCTTTAAATCTTGCCCCTCATACCTTAAACTTATGCCCCTGAGTAATTGACTCTTCCACCCTGGGAAAAAGCTTCTGACTCCCATGCCCCTCATAATTTTGTAGACTTCTGTCAGGTCGCTCCTCAACCTTTGTTGTTCCAGTAAAAACAAACTAAGTTTCTCCAACCTCTCCTCATAGCTAATGTCCTCCATACCAGGCAACATTGTGGTAAATCTTTTCTGTGCCCTCTCCAAAGCCTCCACATCCTTCTGGTAGCGTGGCGACCAGAATTGAACACTATATTCCAAGTGTGGTCTAACTAAGGTTCTATAAAGCCATAACATAACTTACCAATTTGCTGGCCGATGAAGGCAAGCATATCATGGCTGATTGATGATAAACTCAAACCTTCATCATGCCTACTCCCAATTGTCTATCATTGCCTTGCTTATCAAGAGGCTATATCTAACTCTACCTTAAAATTTCCAACTCAATTTTAAAGTTTGCTGATGACATCACTGTAGTGGGTCAGATCTCAAACAACGATGAGACAGGATGCAGGAAAGAGATAGAGAATCTGGTGAAGTGGTGCGACAAAATGATCTCTCCCTCAATATCAGTAAATGAAGGAATAGTCATTGACTTTAGGAACTGTAGTGGAGGACATGGCCCTTTTTCAGCAATGGTAATGCTGAGTCCCAAAGTGATGGTTAGATCGTGTCTTGTTGGGGATGATCATTGCCTGGCACTTGTGTGGTATGAATGTTGCTTGCCACTTCTCAGTCCAAGTCTGGATATTATCCAGGTCTTGCTGCATTTGGAAGTGTAGTGGAAGACATGGCCCTGTTTACATCAACAGGGATGAAGTAGAAATGGTCGAGAGTTTCAAGTTTCTAGATTTGCAGATCAACAGCAAGGTCCCTCTATGCCAATGCTATAGTTAAGAAAGTTTCAACTATCTACAAGGCACAAGTTAGGAGTATAATCTAATACTCTCCACTTGTCTGGATTGGTGCAGCTCCAAAAACACTCAAGAAGTTCAACACCATCCAAGGCAAAGCAGCTTGATTGCTTGATTGCTATCCTTCTACCAACATTCAATCCCTGCACCATTGATGAAATGTGGGGGCCATGTGTCCTAAATACAAGATGGATTGCAGGGATTCATAAAGGTTCCTTAGGCAGCACCTTCCAAATCCACATCTCTACCATCTAGAATGAGGAGAGCAGCTGTGCATGGGAAACACCATCATCTGCAAGTTCCCCTTCATGAAGCTCAGCGTGATGAGTTGAAACTATATTGGCTGTTCCTTCACTGTTGCTGGAACTCCCTCCCTAACAGCACTGTGAGTATACCTACATCTCCAGCAGTGCAGTAGCAGCTCAAGAAGGCATCTCACCACCACCGTCTGAAGGACAACTAGGGGCAACAATAAATGCTGACCATCCAGCAATGCCCGCATCCTATAAACCAGTTTTTTATAAAAACAAAGTTCACATCCCATGAATGAACGGACAAAAAGCAAAATGTCACGGACTCTTGAGTTTACTTGTATCACACTGTGCACTGACCTGTCATCACTGCCCATGACGTGCCTCTATATGGCACTAAATTTTCACTTAGTGAGCAAGTGGAAGCTTCTTATCACAGCAGCTGCTCCACCCCGACCCACTAGATGGAGCTTCAACCTAAACAATAACTTCAAAAGCTCCAGGATGCAGTGCCTGTTCACGTTTATAAACAAGAATTTTCTTATGAATCAGGTACGCAGAGGCAGAGAGAAATATAGATATGGGTCAGTGCGTGATACTGATGAGATACAGAGAAATATAGATATGGGTCAGTGCGTGATACTGAGTGAGATACAGAGAAATATAGATATGGGTCAGTGCGTGATACTGAGTGAGATACAGAGAAATATAGATATGGGTCAGTGCGTGATAATGAGTGAGATACAGAGAAATATAGATATGGGTCAGTGTGTGATACTGAATGAGATACAGACAAATACAGATATGGGTCAATACGTGATACTGAGTGAGATACAGGGAAATATAGATATGGAGCACTGCATGATAATGACTGAGATACAGAGAAATATAGATATGGGTCAGTGCGTGATAATGAGTGAGATACAGAGAAATACAGATATGGGTCAGTGTGTGATACTGAATGAGATACAGACAAATACAGATATGGGTCAGTACGTGATACTGAGTGAGATACAGGGAAATATAGATATGGAGCACTGCATGATAATGACTGAGATACAGAGAAATATAGATATGGGTCAGTGCGTGATAATGAGTGAGATACAGAGAAATACAGATATGGAGCACTGCATGATAATGACTGAGATACAGAGAAATATAGATATGGGTCAGTGCGTGATAATGAGTGAGATACAGAGAAATATAGATATGGAGCAGTGCATGATACTGAGTGAGATACAGAGAAATGTAGATATGGAGCAGTGTGTGATAATGAGTGAGATATAGAGAAATATAGATATGGGTCAGTGCGTGATAATGAGTGAGATACAGAGAAATATAGATATGGGTCAGTGAGTGATACTGAGTGAGATACAGAGAAATATAGATATGGGTCAGTGCGTGATACTGAATGAGATACAGGGAAATATAGATATGGAGCAATGCGTGATACTGAGTGAGATACAGGGAAATATAGATATGGGTCAGTGTGTGATACTGAGTGAGATATAGAGAAATATAGATATGGGTCAGTGCGTGATAATGAGTGAGATACAGAGAAATATAGATATGGGTCAGTGCGTGATACTGAGTGAGATACAGAGAAATATAGATATGGGTCAGTGTGTGATACTGAGTGAGATACAGAGAAATATATAGATATGGGTCAGTGCGTGATAATGAGTGAGATACAGAGAAATATAGATATGGGTCAGTGTGTGATACTGAATGAGATACAGAGAAATATAGATATGGGTCAGTGTGTGATAATGAGTGAGATATAGAGAAATATAGATATGGGTCAGTGCGTGATAATGAGTGAGATACAGAGAAATATAGATATGGGTCAGTGCGTGATACTGAGTGAGATACAGAGAAATATAGATATGGGTCAGTGTGTGATACTGAGTGAGATACAGAGAAATATATAGATATGGGTCAGTGCGTGATAATGAGTGAGATACAGAGAAATATAGATATGGGTCAGTGTGTGATACTGAGTGAGATACAGAGAAATATAGATATGGGTCGGTGTGTGATACTGAGTGAGATACAGAGAAATATAGATATGGGTCAGTGCGTGATACTGAGTGAGATACAGGGAAATATAGATATGGAGCACTGCATGATAATGACTGAGATACAGAGAAATATAGATATGGGTCAGTGCGTGATAATGAGTGAGATACAGAGAAATACAGATATAGAGCAGTGCATGATACTGAGTGAGATACAGAGAAATGTAGATATGGAGCAGTGTGTGATAATGAGTGAGATACAGAGAAATATAGATATGGGTCAGTGCGTGATAATGAGTGAGATACAGAGAAATATACATATGGGTCAGTGAGTGAGATACAGAGAAATATAGATATGGGTCAGTGCGTGATACTGAGTGAGATACAGAGAAAGATAGATATGGGTCAGTGCGTGATAATGAGTGAGATACAGAGAAATATAGATATGGGTCAGTGCGTGATAATGAGTGAGATACAGAGAAATATAGATATTGGTCAGTGTGTGATACTGAGTGAGATACAGGGAAATATAGATATGGGTCAGTGTGTGATACTGAATGAGATACAGAGAAATGTAGATATGGTCAGTGTGTGATACTGAGTGAGATACAGAGAAATATAGATATGGAGCAGTGCGTGATACTGAGTGAGATACAGAGAAATATAGATATGGAGCAGTGCGTGATACTGAGTGAGATACAGAGAAATATAGATATGGGTCAGTGTGTGATACTGAATGAGATACAGAGAAATGTAGATATGGGTCAGTGTGAGATACAGAGAAATGTAGATATGGGTCAGTGTGTGATACTGAGTGAGATACAGGGAAATATAGATATGGGTCAGTGCGTGATACTGAGTGAGATACAGAGAAATATAGATATGGGTCAGTGCGTGATAATGAGTGAGATACAGAGAAATATAGATATGGGTCAGTGTGTGATACTGAGTGAGATACAGAGAAATATAGATATGGGTCAGTGCGTGATACTGAGTGAGATACAGGGAAATATAGATATGGGTCAGTGCGTGATACTGAGTGAGATACAGAGAAATATAGATATGGGTCAGTGCGTGATACTGAGTGAGATACAGGGAAATATAGATATGGGTCAGTGCGTGATTGGTGAGATACAGAGAAATATAGATATGGGTCAGTGTGTGATCTGAGTGAGATACAGGGAAATATAGATATGGGTCAGTGCGTGATACTGAGTGAGATACAGGGAAATATAGATATGGGTCAGTGCGTGATACTGAGTGAGATACAGGGAAATATAGATATGGGTCAGTGTGTGATTCTGAGTGAGATACAGGGAAATATAGATATGGGTCAGTGCGTGATACTGAGTGAGATACAGGGAAATATAGATATGGGTCAGTGCGTGATACTGAGTGAGATACAGGGAAATATAGATATGGGTCAGTGGTGATTGAGTGAGATACAGGTTGTTGGTGTGGTGATATGAGTGAGATACAGGAAATATAGATATGGGTCAGTGCGTGATACTGAGTGAGATACAGAGAAATATAGATATGGGTCAGTGCGTGATAATGAGTGAGATACAGAGAAATATAGATATGGGTCAGTGTGTGATAATGAGTGAGATACAGAGAAATATAGATATGGGTCAGTGCGTGATAATGAGTGAGATACAGGGAAATATAGATATGGGTCAGTGTGTGATACTGAGTGAGATACAGGGAAATATAGATATGGGTCAGTGTGTGATTCTGAGTGAGATACAGAGAAATATAGATATGGGTCAGTGCGTGATACTGAGTGAGATACAGGGAAATATAGATATGGGTCAGTGTGTGATACTGAGTGAGATACAGGGAAATATAGATATGGGTCAGTGTGTGATTCTGAGTGAGATACAGAGAAATATAGATATGGGTCAGTGTGTGATACTGAGTATGTTAGCCTCTTGTCCTGAATATATTATATGACACCTTGGGATGTTTCTTTAGCTTGCTTCTCCTGTATTTATTCATGCCCTCTCCATGGTCTTCTGCTATTTGTTTTGGAAGTATCCCCCCTGCCCCTCCCTGCACTTTCTATATTCCTCTCGGGAATCTACTGTTTTGAGCCCCCGTGTATTTGCCAGAAGCCTCACTTTTTTTTCTTTATCCAATGCTGTAAATCCCTTGACATCCAGGATTCTCTCTCCTTGTTGATCCCACGTTTATTTTCTTTTTGATTGATTCCCACTGCTCTGATATGGATCTTCCAACAATTAACTGCTCCCACTCCATTTTGTTCAAATTAGCCTTCCCCTAATTCCGAAAACTTGGCCAGAATTTTCCCCTCCCACCCGCCACTGGAATTTTAGCAGGAGGGTTGCGGAGAATATGAAACGCTGTTGGCGGTAGGGCAGGAATTTCTTTTGGACCAGTGCGGTCAGAGAATTATGCTACTTTTTCCAGCCCATCATTGTCTTTACCTGTAACTCCTTAAATCTTTCTGAGTTATGATTACTATCACTGAATTACTCCCCCACTGACACTTCTACCACCTCTCTGTCTCATTCCCTAAAATCAGGCCAGTGTCGCCCCCTTCTAGCACTTCATATGGCTCAAAAAGCTCTCCTGCATGCACTTTGAGAATTCTGCCTCCTAAGCCCTTCACACTTTGTCTCTCCCAATTCATGTTGTGGATTTGAAATCCCTAACTTTATTACCTTATTATTTTTATGCTTCGCTAAGATTTATCTATATACTTTCTCTTCTCTTTCTCCCTGGCTGTTTTGGGGTAAATACTAAACTCCCAGCAACATGATTGTCCACAACGCAATCCACAAGGTCTTCATGAGGAAGTTGCTAAGCTATCAGCCCACCTGACTATAGTAATTGACTTCTTAATCCATATTGTGACACCATCTCCTCTGTTATACCCTTCACTGCCTCGACTGAAGATTCTAGACCCGAGAATGTTGAGTTACCAGTCCAGCCGCTCCCATAACCACATCTCTGTGCTGGCAATAATATTTCCATGATGTGGAGATGCTGTTATTGGACTGGAGTGACCACAGTAAGAAGTCTCACGACATCTAGTTAAAGTCTAACAGGTTTGTTTGGAATCACGAGCTTTCGGAGCACTGTTCTGCTGCTCCTTCATTAGGCAAGTGAAGGAGCAGCGTTTCAAAAGCTCATGCTCCCAAATAAGCCTGTTGGACTTTAACCTGGCGTTGTGAGGCTTTTTCATATTTCCATGTGTTAGTCAATGCCCTCAGTTCATCAGCCTTACCTGGAAGACTCATAGCATTAAGATAAATGCCACTCAGTCTTACCTTACCACATCTAGCAAACGTCCCTGTAAGAATGTTGATCCTATTCTGGTTCAGGTGTAACCTGTCTGTCTTGTACAGATCCCAACTTCCCTGGGAATGGATCCAGTGACGTGAGAAACAAAAGCCCTCTCTCTTTTACCACCTCTTTAGCCACGCATTCACCTGCTCTGTTCTCTTATTCCTATACATGCTAGCATGTGGCACCAATAGTAATCCAGAGATTAAAACATTTGAGTTCAGCTTTTTCAGTCTGCTATCTACTTCCTAAATTATTGTTGCAGGATCCCACGCCTCTCTCTGCAGGGTTCACATTGGTATCAATGTGACCCATGACTTCTGACTGTTCACCCGCCCCTTCAGAATACCCTGCAGCTGTTCAGTGATGGCTTTAACTCTGACATCAGAGAGGCAACACAGCAATCAGGTCTACAGCCGCAGACCCCTGTGTGGACCTGTTACTATTGATTCTCCTATCACTATTGCTCTTCTATTCTGACTGTCTCTCCCCTTGTGCAGCGGAGCCCCCACAGTGCCATGAATGTGGCTCAGGCTGCACTCCCAGAGGAACCATCACTCTCATTGTTGTCCAACAAAGAAAGATGGTTCTTCAGTGAGAGGCAATCTGGGGCTCTCCTGACTACCCACCCACCCCCAACTTCAGAATGTTGGTCACCCATTCCCTCTCTGACTGCATTTCCTTAAGCGGTGGGGTGGCCACGTTTAAAAATGTTCCGTCTATAAACCTCTCAGTGTCACTCTGAAATCTGGCTCTCAAACTTGTCAAACCAGTGGCACTTGCTGTAAATGTGGCCAAAAATCTCAAAACACCAGATTAAAGTCCAACAGATTTATTTGGTAGTAAACGCCACTAGCTTTCAGGGCTTGCCCCTTTGTCAAAATATTCAGTGGATTAAATAAATTAGGGACTGAATTTAATAAAGGCTAGAAAATTAAATTGGATATGTATATTTTTAAAATGTTGATTAAAAATAAAACTTGCAGTTGGATTAAATAAATTGGGGGTTCAGTGAGAGAAAAACAGCCTCACCTCAGATGGGACTTGAACCCACGATCCCTGGCTTAGCTGGCCAATGCCTTATCCATTAGCTAATGGTGTTTACTACTAAATAAACCTATTGGACTTTAACCTGGTGTTGTGAGACTTCTTACTGTGTTTACCCCAGTCCAACACCGGCATCTCCACATTGTAAATGTGGTCACCAGACTATAAGAAGTGATAGGAATTGCCATATACTGCAGGCTATGCAAAACATGGGGCTGAGCTCCACAGTCTTACATAACAACGAGGAGCAGGATTAGGCCATCTGGCCCCTCGGACCTGCTCCGTCATTCAATAAGATCAAGGCTGATCTTTTCAAGGACTCAGTTTCACTTACCCGTCTTACTTTTAGCTAAAAGACTCTTACCTTAAATTCCTGCCAATTATTCTAAGTTTTTTTTAAGTTAGAACTGGTACTTTTCCTTACTGAAACTTTGAATTTGAGATAAACAACTCACCCACTACTTACCATTCAGTTCTTTCCCTTGTAGCCTCTACTGGCCAGCCAGGCAAGACCATTCTATGAAGATTAAAAAGTTAGAAAGCAAAAGAGTACATTTTTCCTGTCAGCACCAAATTCCCTCTGTACTCCAGATTTCAAAATACACACACTCGCTCACTCTGGCTGTATCTCATTTGGGATGCGCCTTCTCCCAACTGCTTGTGGGTGAATCTAGATCTTACGTACATTGAGTGATTTAGCATCCACAGGTTCAACACCCTCTAAATGAAGAAACGTATCATTTCAGTTCAGTATGGCCTACTCTGCATCCCGAGATCACGACCCCTTGTTCTAGGACAGCACGGTGGTTAGCATTGCTGCCTCACGGCACCAGGGACCCAGGTTTGATTTCCAGCTTGGGTGACTGTCCATGCGGAGTCTACACATTCTCCCCCGTGTGCTCCAGTTTCCTCCACAGTCCGAAAGATGTGCTGGTTAGAGTGCATTGGCCGTATTAAATTCTCCCTCAGTGTACCTGAGCAAGCACCAGAGTGTGACAACTAAGGGATTTTCACAGTAATTTCATTGCAGTGTTAATGTCAGCCTACATGTGACATTATGAGTAAACTAAATTAGGTTCCACAGTTCGGGGAAACACCATGCAAATTTGATATGTTTGAATTAATCCTCCGATTGTAACTAGTACCTGTAATTTCTGTGCACATTTATCCCTCTATATCTTCCCGCTGGAGTAGACCCAGTCACGTAATGGTGCCCCTACCATTTCTTAACTCCATCAAATAGATTCTACTCTTAATCCCTATGATCAAGGGGATTTTTCCCACTACTGTAATGTATTTTTCAATCAATACTGCCACCCCTCTTCCTTCTTCCTCCCTCTGATAGAAAAAGACAGAGAGATAGCTAGGAGACAGATAGACACAGAGACAGAGAGATAAGAGACAAACAGAGAAATAGAGAAAATTAGTGGGAGGTAAGTTGGAGTGAATGAACAGACTGATGGTTGAGTACATTGGAGGATGGAAAGCAAGAGGTCAGTGAGAACTGGGCTGATGTGTGAAAGCGATTAGTCTCAATGTCAGTGGCTGCATGTTAGGATTAGGGAGGAAGAGAAAAAGCACTAGTCATGTTGGAAGGAAGTTAGATTTGAGAGGGAAGCTGTCGACAGTCATTGCTTTACGATTTACTCACCATCGGCCTTTCTGAGCTAGGTTTCAGAGTTGACTCTGCAGATCTCTCACGGCGGAAGGAGTACAGGTTTTTGGTCAGTTCTTGATTTGGGCCTTTGCTAAGCTGGCGAGGAGTGAATGGGATGGAGGAAACAGCTGGACAGTTGCAGGGAAATGTTAGTATTGGAATCAGAGAGATTTGCATTCATACAGTATCACTCAGAATATGTTTATATACAATCCAGAGTCTCAGTAAATGAGATATTCCAGATCTAAGCTGACAAGACAGGCTCACCACTTCCTGTCTTGCGGCTTGATCTACATGCTCCAAGCTGATAGTGCAATCCCTGCTCCATTCTCCAAGGCTTGATTTCATTTGCATCTTAGCCAAAAAGCCGAGATGCCACTTCAAAAAAATTGCTTCAAATGAAGCCTCAGTATAACCTCATGACTTCAACCAAGTGCAGGACATCAAAACTACACTTGATTGAAGAGCACGAAGCAAAGCTTCAAATGTCAGACCCCATACATTGTTTTCATTTCCTTCTTCCAATTCCTACTCGCTCATGTAGCACTGCCTTAGAGGCAATACTGCAATTGGGAACTCAGGATTGTAGGGATTCAATAAGAAGAAAAACAAAGGGTGACACAGTGGGTTAGTACCCCAGGGACCCGGGTTCGATTCCCAGCAGCACGGTGACACAGTGGGTTAGCGCTGCTGTCTCACAGCGCCAGGGACCCGGGTTCGATTCCCCAGCAGCACGGTGACACAGTGGGTTAGCACTGCTGTCTCACAGCGCCAGGGACCCGGGTTCGATTCCACAGCAGCACGGTGACACAGTGGGTTAGCGCTGCTGTCTCACAGCGCCAGGGACCCGGGTTCGATTCCCAGCAGCACGGTGACACAGTGGGTTAGCACTGCTGTCTCACAGCCCGGGACCCGGGTTCGATTCCCACAGCACGGTGACACAGTGGGTTAGCGCTGCTGTCTCACAGCGCCAGGGACCCGGGTTCGATTCCCAGCAGCACGGTGACACAGTGGGTTAGCGCTGCTGTCTCACAGCGCCAGGGACCCGGGTTCGATTCCCAGCAGCACGGTGACACAGTGGGTTAGCGCTGCTGTCTCACAGCGCCAGGGCCCCGGGTTCGATTCCCAGCAGCACGGTGACACAGTGGGTTAGCACTGCTGTCTCACAGCGCCAGGGACCCGGGTTCGATTCCCAGCAGCACGGTGACACAGTGGGTTAGCACTGCTGTCTCACAGCGCCAGGGACCCGGGTTCGATTCCCAGCAGCACGGTGACACAGTGGGTTAGCGCTGCTGTCTCACAGCGCCAGGGACCCGGGTTCGATTCCCCAGCAGCACGGTGACACAGTGGGTTAGCGCTGCTGTCTCACAGCGCCAGGGACCCGGGTTCGATTCCCCGCAGCACGGTGACACAGTGGGTTAGCGCTGCTGTCTCACAGCGCCAGGGACCCGGGTTCGATTCCCAGCAGCACGGTGACACAGTGGGTTAGCGCTGCTGTCTCACAGCGCCAGGGAACCGGGTTCGATTCCCAGCAGCACGGTGACACAGTGGGTTAGCGCTGCTGTCTCACAGCGCCAGGGAACCGGGTTCAATTCCCAGCAGCACGGTGACACAGTGGGATAGCACTGCTGTCTCACAGCCCCAGGGACCCGGGTTCGATTCCCGGCACCACGGTGACACAGTGGGTTAGTGCTGCTGCCTCACAGCACCAGGGACAGGCCTTGGATCTCAAATCTGTACGTTCTCCTTATGTCTCTACGGGTTTCCTCTGGGTGCTTCAGTTTCCTCCCTCAGTCCAAAAGACGTGCAGATTCGGTGGATTGGTTGTGCTAAATTAACTCTTAATGTACAAAGATGTGTAAATTAGGTGGATTGGCTATGCTGAATTGGCCCTTAGTGTCAGGGGACTAGCAGAGTAAATATGTGGGGTTACGGAGACAGGGCCTGTGTGGGATTATTGTTGGTGCAAAGTCGATGGGCTGAATGGCCTCCTTCTGTAATGTAGGGATTCTATTCTCTTCTATTTGATTGAGAGAGGGAGACAGAAACAAGCCCCAATCCTTTTCTTGTCTGACATTCGTACATTTAGGAGTAGGTATCATTGGACAGAGATCAGGCTCAAATATCCTTGTTTGGTTTACAGCCATTGGATGCTGAATCAATTTACTGCACCCACCAACGTGGGGCAGATCAGCAGTAAAAACATTTTAAAAAGCACCAGACAATGGTGTGGGACGCAGCTGCAGTGCTGTATAGTTCTGGTCTCTTTTCAATCATTCTCCACACCTCCTTTATTCAGAACAATTCCCTAGTGTATTAGGATCCTGACATTTTTCCATTCGATTTCAAAGACAATCGGTGCAATCTTACCAGTTCACCACATCGACTTAAACAACGTGGTAAACAGGGAAGACAGCGTGGGAGGATGGACATGAATCAGATTACTATTATTCCCAGCCCTGGTTGCACCCAGAAAGGAGCGGGGCATGGTAGGAGGGTGCTGATGTCTGAATGCCGCTAGACCGGTGTTGAAGTGGGGAAGTGGAGAGGTGACAGTGTCACCGATGATGGGGAGTGGAGTCTCACGTCCATGGGGAAGGGGGTTGGAGTAGCAGGAAGTTTCTCTATTCAGTAGGAGAATTTAGTACAGGCAATGCACCCTAAACAGCATGCCTTTCTTTAGGAGGAAACCAGAGCACCCAGACAAAACCCTTGCAGACACAGGGAGAATGTGCAAACACCACACAGTCCAGTACAATGGCACCCAAGTGCTCTGAAGCCAGATCTCCTCATGTACTTACGCAGTGACCTCCCCCCGCAGCCAGCACAAATCTCCTAGCTGTCAGAAAATGTGACAAGAATGCTGGAAGATTGCAGCACCGAGTTTGCCCAAAAGACAGCTGTGGAACACTCCTTTTTCCACACGGTTATCACACTTAGAATTTCAATCATCCATGGAGTTTTTTAAAAAAATCATTCACAGGACATGGCTGGACCTGGGTTTTTACTGCCTATCCCTAGTTGACCATGAGAAGGAAGGTCACAATCACCCCCTCGAACTATCGCAGTCGATGCGGTGTGGCACACTCACAATGCTGTTAAGGAGGAAGTTCAAAAGTTTTGACCCAATGACATCCCCATTTCTGACCTGAAGATAATCAAACCTTGAACGCTATCTTGAGTAACTCTTGTGGAAGATCCTGGGACTGAGATTGACCTCCAGCAAGGATAGTCAGTTTCTTTTGTGCTAGGTATGGCCCCAACCAGTGGAGAACTTTCATCTAAAGCTCGAACAGTTATTGTCCTTTCTCTCTCTTGAGCATTAAACCTGTATCCGGTCCAGCTTCTCCTTGAAGGACAAAGTGGTCATCTACCCTAATTTTCAATTTCAGTTCACCAGTGCCAGATCCCTTTCCAATGGCTTGAATTACTAATCTCTCAGTTGAGCATCTTCATCTTGTGTTGTCCATGCTCTCTTTAGCAACTGTAAATCTAAAAATAGTGATCACTGCTTCATATATGGTTCTCCTACTGAAACTTGCTCCAGCACTGTTCCCTTCCTTTCTGGAGCAAAGGTTAGACAGTACAGAATAGGCCCTTCAGCCCATCAGCTCTGTACTGACTCCCACCTCTCTCTGAGTGAAACAGATTTTCTTCAAATCCTCTCTAAACCAATGCTCCCCTCAACTGACTCTTCCACTAAGAGGGACTTCCTATCCATCCTGTCCAAACCCCTCAAACTTACACATCCCAATCATGTCACCCCCCCCTCCCCCTCCCCCTCCCATGCTGTAAAAACAATAACTAACCTCACTTCCTAACTCAAATACCTCCCACCCAGGAGTCATCCTGCTAAATCTGTTGGGAGATTGTGGATTAAGGAATTTCTCCTCTACATATTCCACAAAGTCCTGTCCCACCTCACTTCCTGCACTGGTTCTCCAATCCCTCCATTAGTCTGTCTTAAGAGAATTTCAACCACCATCTCCCATTACCAGCTTGCAGATTTCCTCCCCGTTGTTATTTGATATTAATAAAAAGGACAATTTGCTAACCAGTAAATGATGTAGAAAGAGGGAGAAGAGGGAAGGAAGGACAGAGGGAGGGAAGGAAGGAGAGACAGAGGGAGGGAAGGAAGGAGAGACAGAGGGAGGGAGGGAAGGAGAGACAGAGGGAGGGAGGGAAGGAGAGACAGAGGGAGGGAAGGAAGGAGAGACAGAGGGAGGGAAGGAAGGAGAGACAGAGGGAAGGAAGGAAGGAAGGAGGGGAGAGAAGGTGGAGAGAGGGAGTAATTTTAAAGGGCAGGACTTACCACAGAGAGATAAAGCCAAACAAATGAAGAGAAAGGCAGAGTTACCATCTGGGTGGGCAGTTTTCATCTTTCTGGAGAGAGGTGTGTGTCAGTGTGAGGGAGGATGTTGTTTAATAGCAGCACTGTATTGATTAAGGGGACAGTCTTACTGCCCTATCTGCTCCATGTTGCCCTCTCCCAGCCTCTGGGCAGTCGGTTGCCCCGGGAGTTTGAATGATACCCGCGCGCGGGGCACGCCGGGACTTGTAGTTCAGCCGCACCGCCACAGGAGGCCGGCAGGGCGGCGCTGGACTACAACTCCCGGCGGGCTCCGCGCTCCAGTCCCAGAGCTGATGGTCCCAGAGAGAGTGGCCGCACTGCACTGCCCTGTCCCAGAGAGGGTGGCCGCACTGCACTGCACTGTCCCAGAGAGAGTGGCTGCCCTGCACTGCACTGCCCTGTCCCAGAGAGGGTGGCCGCACTGCACTGCCCTGTCCCAGAGAGGGTGGCCGCACTGCACTGCCCTGTCCCAGAGAGAGTGGCCGCACTGCACTGCCCTGTCCCAGAGAGGGTGGCCGCACTGCACTGCCCTGTCCCAGAGAGGGTGGCCGCCTGCACTGCCCGTCCCAGAGAGGGTGGCCGCACTGCACTGCCCCGTCCCAGAGGGTGGCCGCACTGCCCTGCCCCGTCCCAGAGGGTGCCGCACTGCCCTGCCCCGTCCCAGAGGGTGGCCGCACTGCCCTGCCCTGCCCCAGAGGGTGGCCGCCCTGCCCTGCCCTGCCCCGTCCCAGAGGGTGGCCGCACTGCCCTGCCCTGCCCCGTCCCAAAGTGGCCGCACTGCCCTGCCCTGCCCGTCCCAGAGAGTGGCCGCACTACACTGCCCGTCCCAGAGAGTGGCCGCACTGCCCTTCCTGTCCCAGAGAGAGTGGCCGCACTGCACTGCCCCGCCCCGTCCCAGAGAGTGGCCGCACTGCACTGCCCTGCCCTGCCCCGTCCCAGAGAGTGGCCGCACTGCACTGCCCCGTCCCAGAGGGTGGCCGCACTGCACTGCCCTGTCCCAGAGGGTGGCCGCACTGCACTGCCCTGTCCCAGAAGTGGCCGCACTGCACTGCCCTGTCCCAGAGAGAGTGGCCGCACTGCACTGCCCTGTCCCGTCCCAGAGAGTGGCCGCACTGCACTGCCCTGTCCCAGAGAGTGGCCGCACTGCACTGCCCTGTCCCAGAGGGTGGCCGCACTGCACTGCCCTGTCCCAGAGAGTGGCCGCACTGCACTGCCCTGTCCTGTCCCAGAGAGAGTGGCCGCACTGCACTGCCCTGCCCCGCCCCGTCCCAGAGAGTGGCCGCACTGCACTGCCCTGTCCCAGAGGGTGGCCGCACTGCACTGCCCTGTCCCAGAGAGTGGCCGCACTGCACTGCCCTGTCCCAGAGAGTGGCCGCACTGCACTGCCCTGTCCTGTCCCAGAGAGAGTGGCCGCACTGCACTGCCCTGCCCCGTCCCAGAGAGTGGCCGCACTGCACTGCCCCGCCCCGTCCCAGAGAGTGGCCGCACTGCACTGCCCTGTCCCAGAGAGTGGCCACACTGCAATACTGTCCTGTCCCAGAATGACCACGTCACATTGTCCTAGTGTAACTACACTGCCCCATCTCTGCATTCACTGCAGCCTGGCATTTCTCTTACTGTCCACTGCTCAATCTGTGTCCATTGCCTAGCCTCAGTACATTGCAGTCTGGATTTCCTTCTCCTTATTGACCACTGCCCCAACCTGTGGGCATTGCCATTACGGCCCTAGTGCCCATCTTTAATACTCACTGCAGACTGGCATTTCCCTCATTATCCACTGCCTAGTACCAAACTACAGTACAATGCACATTGCATTTCTGTTCCCTTATTGTCCACTGCCCATCCTCAAAGGAGTGGCTCTGGGATGGTGGTGGTCTAGTGATATTGTCACTGGATTAGTAATGCAGAGATCCACTAATGGTCTGAGGACCTGGGTTTGAATCTCACCACAGCAGATATTGGATTCAGATTTCACTAAAAATCTGGAATTAAAAGTCTAACACTGACCATGAAACCATTGTCAATTGTCAGAAAAACCCACCTGGTTCACTAATGTCCTGTTGGAAAGGAAATCTGCTGTCCGTACCCAGATACAGTTGTATGTATCTGGCCTACATACAACTCCAGAGCCACAGCAACATGGTTGAATCTGAAATGCCTCCTAAAATGGCAGGCAGTTACAGATGGGCAATAAAGAGGGTGGCACAGTGGTGAGTACTGCTGTCTCATAGCACCAGAATTCCAGCCTCAGGTCAATTTTTGGAATTTACGTGTTCTCCCTGTATTTGCGTGGATTTCCTCTGGATGCTCTGTTTCCCTCCCATAATTCAAAGATGTGCAGATTAGGGCGATTGGCCGTGCTAAATTGATCCTAGTGTCGGGGGATTAGTAGGGTAAATACGTGGTTACAGGAAATAAAGTCTGGGTGGGATGATGGTCAGTGCAGACACAATGGGCCTAATGTTCTCCTCCTATACTGTAGGGATTCTGTGATTTCTTCCTGACAGTTAAATGCTGGCCCCACCAGCAACACCAACATTACCTGAATAGATAAAAGAAATTTCCCTTAATGCCTGTCCTCAATATTCTGCAGAATGGATTTCATTCCCTTCCTGTCCAGACTTGCACCATGACCAAACACTCAAATCTCGGTGTAGACACTGCCCCATTACACATGCCCCAGTCTCGGTGTAGACACTGCCCCATTACACATGCCCCAGTCTCGGTGTAGACACTGCCCCATTACACATGCCCCAGTCTCGGTGTAGACACTGCCCCATTACACATGCCCCAGTCTCAGTGTAGACACTGCCCCATTACACATGCCCCAGTCTCAGTGTAGACACTGCCCCATTACACATGCCCCAGTCTCAGTGTAGACACTGCCCCATTACACATGCCCCAGTCTCAGTGTAGACACTGCCCATTACACATGCCCAGTCTCAGTGTAGACACTGCCCCATTACACATGCCCCAGTCTCAGTGTAGACACTGCCCCATTACACATGCCCCAGTCTCAGTGTAGACACTGCCCCATTACACATGCCCCAGTCTCAGTGTAGACACTGCCCCATTACACATGCCCCAGTCTCAGTGTAGACACTGCCCCATTACACATGCCCCAGTCTCAGTGTAGACACTGCCCCATTACACATGCCCCAGTCTCAGTGTAGACACTGCCCCATTACACATGCCCCAGTCTCAGTGTAGACACTGCCCCATTACACATGCCCCAGTCTCAGTGTAGACACTGCCCCATTACACATGCCCCAGTCTCAGTGTAGACACTGCCCCATTACACATGCCCCAGTCTCAGTGTAGACACTGCCCCATTACACATGCCCCAGTCTCAGTGTAGACACTGCCCCATTACACATGCCCCAGTCTCAGTGTAGACACTGCCCCATTACACATGCCCCAGTCTCAGTGTAGACACTGCCCCATCCCCATTCCTCTGCAGACTGGATTTCATTCCCTAATGGCCCAGCACTCAAACAGGCCAATGATGAAAGGTCAATGATGTGACCATCCTCTGTCCACAGACATGCACACTGCCACTACATTCTCCTTTCCAACAGAAGCAAACGCCACAAAATACGCAGAGGTTAGTCTTTATTGAAACGTTTGGAACTTTATTTTGTGCAACTTTTAATTTATAAAAACCAGCATCAAGTTTACAGCACAAAACAAACCCAGAGCTGTTCCCAGGAATCTCTACCAATGGTCAAAGTGATCACCTCCCTTCCCCCCCATAGTTAAAATGGGATGGTGGGGGAAAAAGAGAGGAAGATTCAATGGATTACTGTGAGGGGGGAAAAAAGTTGTAAATCTGGATGAGTACCAAAGGTTTTTTAAAAAAGTTTCACAAATCTTGTCGCTGACATTAGTCATCACTGGAGCAAAGAGAAAAGAAAGAATTTGAGGCCAGTATGAAATGGGGAACATTTTCAGCAGTGAGGAAATAGGGGAATGACACGTCCTGGGAATATCCCTAGAAAAAGCAATTTGAGAAACATTCAGGGACCACCGCAGTGTAACTGCTCTGGTTTAGATATATATGCTGAAGCAGAACATTGCTTCAAATTCATTATTCCAAATTTAAAAATCCTACAATGGCTTCATCCAAATACAGTATATTCTAAAACCAAAAATAAAAAAACTATTCTTCCAAATACAACTTTAAACTCAAAAGAGGGAGAGGGACTTCTTTAAAAAGCAGACCAAACAGACTATTTACAAAGTGTCCTTTTAAAAACTGGAGTGTGTTACGGTCAGAGCACAGTCAGAATTTATTTATGGTGGTGGGGGCAGGAGGGGATGGATAGTTAGGAAAGGCTAGGGCTGTCCCCTGGAACAACGGACAGAACAACACCTGCACTCCCCGTCACAAAGCAGCCGCTGGACTCATCCTAGCCGGAGGGGGGAGGAAGTACAAAGGCCTCAGTGGTGGAGGAAGTCAGACCTTCCTTCAGCCAATTAGGCTAAAGAGCAGAACTGCTGTCCAGATTACTTACCTCAGTGTTCACTGTCTGTAGGGTCAGAACAAAAAAAAAAAACATCCAAAAACCCTGGCCACATTGCAGAAGATGTGGATGTACCTGCGTTGGACTGGGGTAAGTACAGTAAGAAGTCTCACAACACCAGGTTAAAGTTCAACCTTCTGACCACATTGCAGACATCAGTGCAACAAGATCACATCATTCCCGTCAGGTTGGTGAAAAGGTTACAGACCCGGCGTGTTAACTGTTTCTCTTGCTCTCTTCAGGGGACATTGCCAGACCTATCTGGAGTGGGGGCTATTTTAGATTGCCAGCATCCACGGTATTTTGCATTTTGTCCCTTCATCTGGACAAAAGAGGCAACAGAAATTGTCTCGACTTCTCTCAGTTGATCAGAGCTCGATTCCCAAGGAACTTCTCCGATCTTGAGAGCACGGGAAAATAAATTCTGAAAATGCTCGTTTAAAAGGTATTTCTAAAAACCACAAGATCTACGAATACAAAACCCACCCCTACTGGTGAATAACTGTCTGCACCTATCAAAGAATTCTCAGCAAGGGTTTTACAATTAAAAATGCATTTTACTGATAGGAGTTGAAGGGAGATGCTTGCACTGGTGCTTGTAATCTACATAAAACACAACACTTGCAAAAAAAGAATTACACCCAGCTAGTTGTACATCTTAACCCAGTTCCATTCAAATAATAGTTTAGTTGAATGTTGTAGAGGATAATGGTATGTGTTTAGCCCCTTTTTTCCCCCTCCTCCTAGCCCCACCTTTACCAGTCTTCCCCAAAAAAGGGGGAGATGTTTTCTGATGTAGCTCAAATGCTGTATGGTCATTAAAATAAAAACCTTCAGAAACAAAATGAACTGAGGGTCACATGGTGCAGCATAGAGCCAATTCCCCTTTGCCTCTTGGAGCAACTCTAACAACTCCCACACCTGTGCCCTTTTGCACCCCACCTCCGAAACAAAACCTCCCTGGGATCATTTTCAGTGTTCAGACTCTGTTTGGGAGACCTTGTATAAAAAGAAAAAGTTCAAAACTCAAGACAGCAGGAAAATGTTGGAGGGATCTCGTACAGATGCTCTCTAATTGAAGTGGGCCGTTCTGAATCTCATTTGTTGAGTTGGCCTCGATATTTGGGGAATAGTTTCCAGTCTCACATTTAGAACTTCAGAATTATCTGGGACGTGTGCAGTTGGAAAGGATTAATTCTTGACAATATCTGGTTGCCACCCCTTTACCCCCAATTCCAACCACAAGTACAGAACACAACTGGAAGTTCACCCAAGAGATGGGCATTAGTGCCCCAAACCTGGGAGCAGCGTAATGAGACTCTCAAAATTTCTCTGCACGGTGTAGAAACAAGAAAATCATCTCAGAATAAGCTGAAAGCCCAAGTACACTATAAAATTTTCCATTATCAAATTTCCCGCATCCACATTATTCTGGAAGCTTCCAGAGGCTGGGGGGAAGAGAGAGAGAGAGAGAGAGAGAGAGAGACCTGATAGAAGTCTATAAAATTATGGGAGGCAGGGATAAGATTGACACTCAGCATTTCTTTCCCGGAATTAAAATGTTTAATACTTGGGGGGCACTTAAGGTGGTGGTGGTGGGGTGGGGGCAGAGGGAAGAGAGTTCAATGGAGAGGCGAGGGGAAGGTTTTTTTTTACGTACACAGAGTGATGGATGTCAGGAACATGCTGCTAGGGGTGATGGTGGAGGCAGATGTGATAGGGGGCTTTTAGATAAGCCTATGAATATGCAGGGAGCACAGGGATACAGACCAAGGGTAGGCAGAAAGGATTAGTTTAACTTGGTGTCCTATTCGGCACAACACTGTGGGCTGAAGGGCCTGTTCTTGTGCTGTACTGTTCTATGTTTCCCTGTGTAAACTATCATGGTATAATTCCAGGATCAACAGCAGGGCTGCAGTGTCTCCACTGATGGCCAGAAACATTTATGGTTCTTTCACAGTAGGTTTGGGCACTGGAATTTAGGACAAAAAGAAAACAAGCCAGTGTAGAATTTAAAAATAAAAACTTCTTGTCCTGTCCTGCCCCCCCAGCCAAAGCATGCAGCATCTTAACGAGATGATCAGACTTGGAGACCCTCATGTACCGAGTAAAAGTACAAGAAACCTCGCAACGAGATTCCCATGGAACGGATTTACAAAATAAAAATTACCAATAAAGGGCTAGACAGGTATATTGGAACATTGCCAGTAAACCTGGAATGGTTTTAAAGTATAAAATAATTTCCTTCACCCAGGATTCCTCTACCCCACCAATTCCCTTCTCCCCCTTCAACTCCCATTGTGACAGTTACCATCTAAAAGAATAGCAAGAATGCGACAGAGTTGTATTGTAATGAAACAGGAGTTTGGTCACACTTTTGAGGGAACTACTCATCCTCCTCGCCTTCATCTTCTGCCTCTCGTTTTCGCTTCTGTCCTTGAGCGACCGTTTCTTCTGTAGAGAGAGGGGAAGAAGAAAAGCAACTCTCAGAATCTGCATCCTTCAGACTTACACCCTTCCCCTCCAACAAACCTCAGTAATACTAAATCAAACTCATTAGCTTCCCTCATCCGTAGCCGGTTATCATAGAAATCCTACAGTGCAGGAAGGACATTCAGCCCATCGCATCAGTACAGACAACAATTCCACCCTATTCCCATAATCCCACACATTTACCCTAGCTAGTTCTCCCGACACTAAGGGACAATTTAGCATGGCCAATCCACCCTAACACATGTGTCTTTTGGAGTGAGGGGGGAAAACCAGAGCACCTGGAGAAAACCCACACAGACAGAGAACATGCAGACCCCACACAGACAGTGACCCAGGAATTGAATGCAGGTCTCTGATGCTGTGAGGCAGTGGTGCTAACCCGCTGTGCCACTGTGTACAATAAAACCTGACAGCTTCCTGACCGTGTTTACATATGGATAACCTTTTGAGAGGGAGGGTTGGTGTTCACAGGTTATAAATAAATCCAAGTGCATTAAAGCACGTGACAGAGAATCTCGGTGCAGAAGAGGTCCTTCAGCCCATCGAGTCCACACTGACACATTAGAAACACCCAATTTCCCATCTAATCCCACTTGCCAACACTTGGTCCATACTCCTGAATGTTATGATGTGCCAAGTCCTCATCCAGGCATTATTTAAACGATGTGGGGCATCCCCCCCTCCAGACCCTCACATCCCCTCCTAAACCTCCTGCACCTCATGACTGACCCTTTAGCAGAAGAATCAGATGAACTATACAAAACAGTGCCGACATCTGTACCGGCTTGGTTAGAAGATTCTTGAAACTTTGTTGTTTCACAAGGTATATAGTTCAGGAAGTCTGAAATTAGATGTCCTGTAGCTGGCAGGAAGCACAAGGTGTGACACGAGTTTACTGTTACTCATTTTATCTAATGTTAGCAAAAATTTCACATGACAAAGTAACTGGTTTGTACACAGAGTCAAAGGTTTACAGCATGGTTACAGGCCCTTCAGCCCAACTTATCCACACCACCCTTCTTTAAAACCCATAAGCTAATCCCGATTCCTGCATTTGGCCTATATCCCTCTATACCCATCTTACCCACGTACCTGTCTAAACACTTTAAAAAGGCAAAATTGTACCTGCCTCTACTACTAACCTCTGGCAGCTCATTCCAGACCCTCACCACCCTCTCTGAAATAATTGCTCCTCTGGACACCTGTATCTCTTTCCTTCCACCTTAAACCTATGCCCTCTAGTTTTAGACTCCTCTACCCTTGGCAAAAGATATGACTATCTCGCTGATCTATGCCCCTTATTATTTTATATTATATAAAGTCACCCTCAGCCTCCTACACTCCAGGGAAAAAAGTCCCAGTCTGTCTAGTCTGTCCTTATAACTCAATCCATCAAGTCCCGGTGGCATCCTAGTAAATCTCTTCTGCACTCTTTCTGGTTTAATAATATCCTTTCAATAATAGGGTGACAGAACTGTACACAGTATTCCAAGTGTGGCCTTACCAATGTCTTGTACAACTTCAAGACGTCCCAACTCCTGTATTCAATGTTTTGACCAATGTGGAAATAATCAGTTAATGAATTCCCTTCAATTTATCTGTGCAGGCTTGGAGGGCCAAACAGCCTGTTCCTGTGTTGTAATTTTCTTTGTTCTATATATAAGTAACAAAGCCAATTACACTTCAACAGGTATAAAAAGCTACCCTCGTTATCCCAGCTAGCTGGTTAGCTTAAATTCTAAGCAGTGTCTTTCTAATTGACGTGCAGTGACAGTGATGGTGAACACTAATGGAAATTGTCCTGGACGCTGCACAAATGCTGAACAGGGAGTTAGTTTGGGAAATACAGGGTTATTATAGAGCGGAGGTGTGTGTATGTGGGATTAATTAGCTAGCTTTAGCCAAGAGCCAACACAGGTATACGACCATAGAAAAGATACAGTAGAGAAGAAAGTCATTCAGTCCATTTTGTCCTTTCCATTCCCACCTTCTTACACCTGGCCCATAGCCCTGTAGCTCACAGATGCAAATCCAGATACTTTAGAAAGAGTTAAGGGCCTCTGCCTCCACCACCAATCGGGCAGTGGATTCCAGACTCCCAGCAGCCTGTGTATAGTTCTTCCTCATGTCCCTTCTACATTCATCTTGAATCCATGTCTCTTGGTTCTAGGATTCTCCACCAATGGAAACAATCTTATCCAGTCCACTCCATCTCTTTCCGTCAATCACATCATCCCTCAACCTTCTTTGTTCCAAGGAAAATAACCCAGCATATCCAATTTTAGCTCACAGCTACACTTATGTAGTCCTGGTAACAGTCTTGTAAAGTTGATGCAGAGCACACAATGCATTCACATTGCCAGCTTTATACAGATAGAAATGTTACCTTGTTCATCTGCCTCCTCTTCCTCTCCTTCATGTACGTAATCGTCATCATCCTCATCATCCTGTAAGAAACACAGCCTGCATTTATATACTGCCACTTATAACCTCAGCAAGTTCCAAACTGCTTTGTAACTAAATACTTTTGGCAGAGTAGTCACTGTTGTAACACAGGAAATGTGGCAAAGGGCAACACTGTGGGTTAGCACTGCTGTCTCACAGCACCAGGGACCCAGGTTCGATTCCCAGCAGCACGGTGACACAGTGGGTTAGCACTGCTGTCTCACAGCCCCAGGGACCCGGGTTCGATTCCCAGCAGCACGGTGACACAGTGGGTTAGCACTGCTGTCTCACAGTGCCAGGGACCCGGGTTCGATTCCCAGACAGCCGGTGACAGAGTGGGTTAGCACTGCTGTCTCTCAGCGCCAGGGACCCGGGTTCGATTCCCAGCAGCATGGTGACACAGTGGGTTAGCACTGCTGTCTCACAGCGCCAGGGACCCGGGTTCGATTCCCAGCAGCACGGTGACACAGTGGGTTAGCACTGCTGTCTCACAGCCCCAGGGACCCGGGTTCGATTCCCAGCAGCACGGTGACACAGTGGGTTAGCACTGCTGTCTCACAGCCCCAGGGACCCGGGTTCGATTCCCAGCAGCATGGTGACACAGTGGGTTAGCACTGCTGTCTCACAGCGCCAGGGACCCGGGTTCGATTCCCGCAGCACGGTGACAGTGGGTTAGCACTGCTGTCTCACAGCGCCAGGGACCCGGGTTCGATTCCCAGCAGCACGGTGACAGTGGGTTAACACTGCTGTCTCTCAGCGCCAGGGACCCGGGTTCGATTCCCCAGCAACACGGTGACACAGTGGGTTAGCACTGCTGTCTCAGCGCCAGGGACCCGGGTTCGATTCCCTGCAGCACGGTGACAGTGGGTTAGCACTGCTGTCTCACAGCGCTAGGGACCTGGGTTCGATTCCCTGCTTGGGTCACTGTGCAACCTCCACATAGACATTCTCCCCGTGGATTTCCTCTGGGTGCTCCAGTTTCCCTTCACAGTCCAAAAGATGTGCTGGGGTGCACTGACCATGCAAAATTTTCCCTCAGTGTAACCCAAACAGGTGATGGGTAACCTGTATCAGGAGGGTGTGGCTTCAAATATAGTCCAGGCTAAGACTGGAATTCAGTACAAGAGAGCACCACATGATTGGAGGTGTCATTTATTAAGTGAAATATTAAACCAAGTTCTGCAGATTCAGACAGCTTTTTTCCCCCCAAAAAGAATCTATTTGCATGTATTCAAGGAAAAATAATAGTAACTATTATCTGAGCTGGTTACTTATCGCATTCCTGCTTGCGGGATTTTGAAAGTTAAAGTTTTATTTATTAGTCACAAGTAAGGCTGTGTTCTCACAGTGCCAGAGACCCGGTTTCAATTCCCAGCTTGGGTCACTGGCTGTGTGGAGTCTGCACATTCTCCCCGTGTCTGCGTGGGTTTCCTCCAAGTACTCTGGTTTCTTCCCACAGTTCGAAAAACATGCTGGTTAGGGTACATTGGCATAATGACGCCGGAGTGTGGTGACTCAGGGAATTTCACAGTAACTTCATTGTAGTGTAAATGTAAACCTTCTGATTAATAAATAGACAAACTTAAAAAAACTTTTTATAAAGCCCTGCACATTTACCTTGCCATTCCCGCTAACCTATACATCATGGGAACTAAGGGTCAATTTAGCCTGGCCAATCTCACATGTTTAGACTGTGTGAGGCAACCAGAACACCCGGAGGAAACCCATGCAGACAGAGGGAGAATGAGCAAATTCCACACTGACAGGTGGTCAACAGAGGCAGGAATCGAACCCGGGTCCCTGGCGCTGTGAGACAGCAGTGCTAACCCACCGTGTCACCGTGCTGCTGGGGAATCGAACCCGGGTCCCTGGCGCTGTGAGGCAGCAGCACTAACCCACTGTGTCACCATGCTGCCGGGGAATGAACCCGGGTCCCTGACGCTGTGAGGCAGCAGCGCTAACCCACTGTGTCACCGTGCTGCTGGGGAATCGAACCCGGGTCCCTGGCGCTGTGAGACAGCAGTGCTAACCCACTGTGTCACCGTGCTGCTGGGAATCGAACCCGGCGCTGTGAGGAGCAGCGTTAACCCACTGTCACTTTCGTCTTGCTTCTGAGCATGTTGAAATTAATTAACCCTATCTGGAGTTTGCTGTGAGGTTATTAATAGAAATTGGATCACATCAAAACAGAGGTTGGATGAAGAAGGAGTAGATGGATGGATGAGACAAGAAATCAGGGCATTAATTTTAAATTAAAACCCCTTCCTGTCCTGCAGTGGTTCCTGGAAAGGGAATTGAAGGGGGACTGGGCAAAGGCCCTGTACAGCCCAGCCAACCTCTATAAGCAAACCTGAATTTCTTCTTTCAGGAGATAACTCAGCCCAACCTCCCCGTCCGGCTCTTGTTCATCATCCTCCTCATCTTCATCCTCCTCTTCCTCATCCTCGTCCTCATCATCATAATATTCCTCTGCAGCACCAGCTCCATCTTCATCCTCCTCACCCTCCTCTGCAGGGGAAACAAAGATTTTTTTTGTACATAAAGCTGTTATTCCACAGTCTGGAGGGACCCAAAGATCAGCTTTCAGTCTGTATGGAATGTGACATAAAGCTCACGTCCCCTGGATTACTGGAGGAACTGATCTGGGCAACATCAATATGTTTACAGGTGCCACAGCTCGAGGGATTACCCGAAGTCTGGAGAAAGCACATCTGGAAACTTGAGAAGTTGCAAACCCACCGGCTGAATAGAGGCTAGTGCTGGAATTTTACTGGCACGCCCGCACTGATTCCCGGGTGGGAGAGGCTCAGAGAATGGCATTCTCCACTGGTCTCGGGCAGAAGTGCCAGTAGAATTCTGCCCTGTATCTGAACAGCAGCTTGGCTGGAATTCCGCATTACGACTACTGAGGAACAACTGATAATCAGCAGATACGCCGTGTGAGCCAGAGAGAGTGAATTATACACTCAGCCATGATGCTCCCCAAGTCAAATCAACCAGTTACCTTCAAAAACAGCAGCCATTTAGGCTGATGTACTGAGAGATGGAACACAGATTCTAAACTGTGCCACAGGAAACGTCCCAGAGAGAAAGGAGGAGGAAAAGTCCCCATAGTCCCAGACACAAGAATGCTCTCTCCTTTCATTGGGAGAGTTGACTGTGGCAATTTAACCTGAGGAACACCACATCTCAGCACGTCTTTGCACATAACCTCGGCTGGTACAGGAATCAAACCTTTATTTATTCCTGGGACATGGGTGTCACTGGCTGCGTCAGCATTTATTGACCGTTCTTAGTTGCCCTTGGCAGGGCACCTGAGAGTCAACCACATCGCAGTGGCTCTGGAGTCACATGTAGGCCAGACCGGGGTAAGGACAGCAGATTTCCTTCCCTAAAGGGAACCAGATGGGCTTTTCCGACAATGAGTTATCAGTAGATTCTTAATTCTTATTGTTTTTTATTGAATTCAAATTTCATCACCTGCTGTGATGGGATTTAAACCAGATCCCCAGAAGATTAGCTGAGTTTCTGGATTAAATAACACCGCTAGGCCATTACATCCCCAACAACCTGCGCTGTTGATGTCGCTCTGCATCACTAACCAGCTCTCCAGTTAACCGAGCCTCACTGGGAGAAAACTCCACCATAAAAAAAGAGTAGGGAATGACACGGAACTTATTCTCTCACCCTCATCAGACTCTGGAGCCTCCTGGTCATCGCGATCAAAGCCATCCAAGTAAGTTATGTGAGGAAGGAGCTTGAAGATACTCTCTCTGTAGTCACTGGGGTTGGAGATATCACAGTTATACAGATCCAAGCTCTTCAAATGAGTCAGGTTCTTCTGAAAATTAAAAAATAAAAATCAAAGTTAAATAAAGGACCCAAACAAAATAAGACCGTGGAACCTTGGTGGGCAATGCGGTGGCACACAGTGATTAGCACTGCTATCTCAGGGCCAGGGTTCAATCTCCAGCTTGCGTTACTGTGTGTGGAGTCTGCATGGGTTTCCTCCAGATGCTCCAGTTTCCTCCTACACTTCAAAGATGTACTGGTTAAGTGGATGGGCCACAAAATGCCCCTAGGGAATTAGCTAGCAGTGTACGCATGGGGTTAACGGGATAGGGCCTGGGTGGGATTATGTAATCCATGAATAGGCTTTTGGGAACGTATTAGGAACAGTAAAGAGTGATTTTCAGTCTCTGTGTCCTCAAGACTCTCCAGCCAGGAGTGTTGTGACTGTTGTTAATCACCAAGTTCTCTGTATCCTAAGACTATGATGTGGTGATGCCAGCGTTAGACTGGGGTAAACACAGTAAGTAATCTCACAACACTAGGTTAAAGTCCAACAGGTTTATTTGGTAGCAAAAGCCACTAGCTTTCAAAGTGCTGCTCCTTCATCATGCAAGTCATAAGACCATGAGACAGAGGAGGAGAATTAGACCAGCAGCAGACTCATAGGCCGAATGGCTGCCTCCTTTACTGTAGGGATTCTATGATTTGAACCTAAAGAGTAGTCAAACTGAGGCATGCACAAACAAACTGTCCCACTACACAGCCCACCAAGAGCAATTTAAAGCAGTCTTAAATCCTTTGGTCAGACTTGAATCATCAATTATTTGATCAAAGCAAGTCAATGAAGTGAGTTTGGAACAGTCTAAAGTAGCACAGGGCTGATGTTAAATGGAGATACTGGCTCTCAGCTTGCACTTTACCTCACTGTAGGTTATCACTGCAACCAGACTAAAGTACACAAGTTAATACAGAGAGACACACAAGGAACTCTGCAGTTCAAGGAGTTAAAACTGGAAACAATGAGTATGTGGGGAATAGACAGCTGGCATATATGGAGAAAAGAAAGACTTAGATTTCCATTGTACCATTCGCAATCT
Organism: Sphyrna mokarran; assembly: GCA_024679065.1. Taxonomy (NCBI): domain Eukaryota; kingdom Metazoa; phylum Chordata; class Chondrichthyes; order Carcharhiniformes; family Carcharhinidae; genus Sphyrna; species Sphyrna mokarran. The sequence goes on along the minus strand of JAGIQG010000042.1, from coordinate 705,649 downwards.
CAAAAATGTCCCAAAATGTTTCACAGTCAATAAGACAGAAACTAGAAGCAGGAGTGGGCCATTTGGCCCTTCAAGCCTGCTCCACCATTCACAGAATCCTTATAATGCAGGAGGCAGCTATTCGACCCATCAAATCTATACCAACATCAATCTCACCTAGGTCTTACTCCCCACTACCCAACACTTTTTACCCCACTAATCCCTCTAACATACACGTCCCAGGACACTAAGGGCCAATTTAGCATGGCCAATCCACCTAATCTGCACATTTCTGGAGTGTGGGAGGAAACTGGAGCACCTGGAGAAAACCCTCGCAGATACGAGGAGAATGTGCAAACTCCACACAGATAGTGACCCAAGCCAGGAATTGAATCCAGGTCCTTGAAGCTCTGAGGCAGCAGTGCTAACCAATCTGCCATCCAAACATTTTGATCATTGAATTCAATATCCTGATCCCCCCCCCTTCCTTCCATCTCTCTTGATTTCTTTAGCCTCAAGAGCTATATCTAATTGCTTCTTGAAATCTTACAAAGATTTTGCCTCAACTACTTTCTCTGTGGGAGTGAATTCCATACATTCACACCCTTTGGGTGAAGAAATTTCTCCTCACTTCAGTCCTAAAGGGTTTACCCCTTTTCCTTAAAATTTAACAGACAAAATTCACAGCTTGGTAGCAAGGAGCAAAGATGGGAAATGTGGAGATCAGCTGATCACCACATCAAATGAGACACTGGACGAAGGAACATTTTACAGAAACAGGGAAATGCAACTTGGCACTTACTGCTCCAGGGCTGTCTCTGCTGTGAGAGGAAGCATTTTGCATCTGGTCATCTTTACTGGTGATCAGTAGACTTGATGGGCCAAATGGCCTAATTCTGCTGCTATGTCTCATGGTCTTATGACTCACCTGATGCAGGAGCAGTGCTTTGAAAGCTGGTGGCTTTTCCTACCAAATAAACCTGTTGGACTTTAAGCTAGAGACTTCTTACTGTGTTTACCCCAGTCCAACGCCAGCACTTCCAAATTATGGTCTTATGATACAGAGAACTTTGTGATTAACAGCAGGCAAAGCATCCCTGGCTGCAATAGGCTGGAGAGTCTTGAGGACATAAAAGAGAGCTAAGTCTTCAATTTCTTCACAGATTGCTAGAAAAGTAGTATATGAAACAGACAGAGAGCCTGTTGTATGGAATAGGAGACTGACAATAGGTCTTTGCTGATCCTAACACGCTCCCAAAAGCCTATTCAGGAATTACACTAATCAGGTTACATATATACATACATTCCCCACAATGCAGAAGGTGCTCATTTAGCCCATTGAGTCTGAAACTGAAGACAATCCCACCCAGGCTCTATCCCCAAAAACTCCACCTATTTACCCTGCTAATCCCTCTAACATATACATCCAGGGACACTAAGGGGCAATTTAGCATGACCAATGTTCCTAACCCACACATCTTTAGATTGTGGGAGAAAACCAGAGCACCTAGAAGAAACCCACACAGACACAGGGAGAATGTGCAGACTCCACACAGACAGTGACCCAAGCCAGGAATCAAACCCTGGCTCCTTGGTGCTGTGAGGCAGCAGCGCTAACCACCTGAAATTGGTATAAACAAAGCAGCATTAGATTCTTTGTTAACTCAGTGTGCTGCAAAGAGTTTAAGGTTTACCAGGCAGAACTTCATAGAATCCCTACAATGCAGGAGGAGGGCATCTGACCCATCAAGTCTGCACTGACCACATTCTATCCAATCCTTATCCTCATAATGCCATGCATTTACCCTGCTAGTTCCCCTGGGCAATTTAGCACAGCCATTTCAATAACCCACATATCGGTGGGAAGAAACAGGAGAATCTGAAGGAAATCCATGGATACGTGAGGAGAATGTGCAAACTCCACACAGACAGCGACTCAAGCCAGGAATCGAACTCTGGTCCTTATTTATAAACGGATGGCACTATGCCAACCACTAGTTTTATATTATTTTTAATTTTGAATGAAGCCCAATAGGGGAAATCTTTGGATATTATAAACGCAGATTCTGCAGCAAACAGATCCAACAATGGCAAGGGAAGGGCAGGAACTGTCTGCTGGTCAGTCCCATCCCAGGAAGGTGGTGGATTCCAGCCTAACAACTCTCATTCCAGGGCACGCAAAATCCACAGCTTCGCACCAGGAACATCTCACATTTTCAGACATGCCGGACTTGGGGGCAGGTCACAGTCAGACTGATCCTGGAAATATCAGAAAATAAACACTCTCCAACAAATGCTGCCAATGTGTGGAGCAGAGTTTCCAGCTTGCTCAGAACCGAATCTCCCCCTTTCCACGCTCTGTGCTGTGAGCATGTCCTGCATCAAGGTGCATTCACCGCAAGACCCAGGCAATGGTCACCTACCAGAGGCTCCACCGTGCTGTAATCTTTAATCTTATTGCTGCTCAGGTTGAGGTACACAAGGTTGGGACATTTCTCCGTTAATAAGTCTAGTCCTCCTGAGATGGAGTTATCACTGAGTTCCAGCTATGTGCACAGAGAGAGACAGAGACAGAGATCAGAATGATTTTCACTGCAAGGTTTTATCATCAGATATCTGGTAATGTTAACAACATTGAAAACAGGAGTTGGGATGTCTTGTTGAAGTTGTATAAGACATTGGTAAGGCCACACTTGGAATACTGCGAACAGTTCTGGTCCCCCTATTATAGAAAAGTTATTATTAAACTAGGAAGAGTGCAGAAAAGATTTACTAGGATGTTACTGGAACTTGATGGATTGAGTTAGAAGGAAGTTGGATAGACTGGGACTTTTTTCTCTGGAGTTTAGAAGGCTGAGAGGTGATCTTATAGAGGTCTAAAAATAATGAGGGGCATAGATCAGCTACATAGTCAATATCTTTCCCCAAAGGTACAGAGTTTAAAACTAGAGGGCAGAGGTTTAAGGTGAGAGGGGAGAGATACAAAAGGGTCCAGAGGAACAATTTTTTTTCCCCATACACAGGGCAGTGAGCATCTGGAACAAGCTGCCAGAAGTAGTAGTAGAGGTGGGTACAATTTTGTCTTTTAAAAAGTATTTAGATAGTTACATAGGTAAGATGGATATCATTGGATATGGGCCAAATGCAGGCAGTTGGGACTAGCTTAGGGGTTTAATAAAAAGAAGAGGGTGGCATGGAAAAGTTTGGCTGATTTCCATGTTGTAAACCTCTGTGGACTCTCTTCGAAACTGGCATTTATATTCTATTTTTTCAGCTAGAAAAGGGAAGGAAGTATTGTTGAACTATACAAGGCATTAGTGAGGCTGCACATGGAGTATTGTACAGAGTTTTGGTCTCTGTGTGAGGAAAGATGTAGTGGAGGCTCACTAGATTGATTCCAGAGATAAGGAATTTGAGGAGAGATCAGCTAATTACCACATCAATGAGACACTGGGAGAAGGAACAAGCTACAGTAACGGGGAAATGCTACCGCAGGCTTACCTCAGAATTAATCTCTCCACAGATACCGTCAGACCTGCTGAAATTTTTCCAGTATCTGCAGTATTTTACCTTTACGGTCAATTATTTTAAAGTACAATCACTATTGTAATGTAGGAAACAGCAACATAGCCAAACAGAAAATGGCATAACCACTTAATTCCTTCCCCCACCACAATCCTGTACTCCCAACAAACCATGTTTCTGACCATCTGCTGCTGGAAAAGTTCACCTTTAAGAGTTTGTGCAGATTTGGGAGTTTAGCAAGAGACTTGAGTCCCACGTTGATCATACTGAGATACTCCAGCTCCTTAAACCCATCATCAAAGCCATCGATCTCTCCTTCGTTGCTGCGACAATTGTCGATTACTAGCTCCGCGACCTGAAATCAGAGGTAGAAAAACAGGCATGTGACAGCCAATCATTTTCATTTCTGTGCAAACTCCTGTCTGTCGCAGTAACACTGATTGAGGCACCTACAGTCCCACTACTTTCTGCTAATCTCCCTACGGCCCTGCCCCTCCACCTTGTGCTATCTGCTAACCTCCTCACCACCTCACTTCCAGCCACTAACCACCTCCTCCCTTTTTGCTGTGTGTCGGGGCTATGAGCTAAAGACTGTGTTAGCACAGTAGTAAACTCTGTTGCTATCCCTTTCCAATGTGGCTGTAACACCAGAGGTACCTTTGGAAATGCATCATAGAAGCACTTCATATGGACGGCACAGTGGTTAGCACTGCTGCCTCACTATACCAGGGACCCAGGTTGGATCAGTATATGTGGAGTCTGCACTTCTGTGTCTGTTTCCTCCCACAGACTGAAAGATGTGCTGGTTAGGTAGATTGGCCACGCTAAATTCTCCCTTAGTGTACCAAAAATAAGCACCAAAAATGTGGCAGCTAGAGGATTTTCATAGTTTGATTTGATTTATTATTGTCACATATATTGGAATATAGTGAAAAATATTGTTTCTTGTGCACTATACAAAGCATACCATTTATAGAGAAGGAAAGGAGAGTGTGCAGAATGTAATGTTACAGTCATAGCTAGGATGTAGAGAAAGATCAACTTAATGCAAGGTAAGACCACCCAAAAGTCTGACAGCCACAGGGAAGAAGCTGTTCTTGAGTTGGTTGGTACGTGACTTCAGACTTTTGTATCTTTTTCCTAATGGAAGGTAGTGGAAGAGAGAATGTCCGGAGTGTGTGGGGTCCTTAATTATGCTGGCTGTTTTTACCAAGACAATGGGAAGTGTAGACAGTGTCAATGGATGGGAGGCTGATTTGTGTGATGGATTGGGCTACGTTCATGTTGTTTTGTAGTTCCTTGCAGTCTTAGGCAGAGCAGGAGCCCATACCAAGCTGTGATACATCCAGAAAGAATACTTTCTATGGTGCAGCTGTAAAAGCTGGTGAGAGTCATAGCTGACATGTCCAATTTCCTTAGTCTTTGGAAAAAGTAGAGGCTTTGTAACTTCATTGCAGTGTTAATGTAGGCCTATTTGTGACACTAACAAATAAATTCTTTAGAAGAATAATGGGAAATTGGAAATAGGATCTCTGGGCAATACAGGACTGTGTTCCCATCTGCCTACACGAGGGGTCATTGAATCACCTCACATCCAGGTATCTGATGCACAAAGTTCAGGTGCCTGAATCTTGCGTAACCTGTTACCAGGGTCAAAGAATTTCATCCAACACCACAAAATCATTCCAACAAGAAACCTAGTCACAGGTCAGAGCAAGAGAAGCTTCCAAACCCTCGCAGTGTTGCAATCTGTTTCAACAGATTGATGTTTCTCCAATTACAACACCAACTACACTGTTGTTTCTTCAAATATTGAGATCGAACCAACTCTCTTCTCACCCACCCAGCCAACACATTTCAGAACTTCCTTTCCCTGGACTCCAAATCCGTGAGATTCTTTAGCAACATCTTTCTCCCAGAAAGTGTCTGAAATCCCAAACCTGTTGTAACTGAACCCAGTCACCACGTGGGTATTAATCTTACCTAATCCCTCATTTCCTAACCGTGACAGGTTGTTGCACTTTTGGGTTTCTCAATCATAACTGCAGATTGGGAATCATTCCAAAATAAAAGGTTTGTTGGTTTAGGATTACATGTCTGAGTCAATGTCCCACAGTAAACTAGTTAACTAGTGCCCAATAACAGATGGAAATGGACTCCTTCTCTACTCTGTATGATGTTTGTCCAGTTAGTAAGCAGTATTGTCAACACCAATGATTTGATGGGAGTCTCGAATTTGTACACAAGTTTGATATTTCCAGTTTAGTTTTTTTTTAAAAAGAAGTTTGTTTATTAGTGTGACAGATCAGCTTACATTAATACTGCAATGATTTTACTGTGAACTGTCACACTCCGAGGCCTATTTGGATACACTAAGGAAGAATTTAGCACAGCCAACGCACTCTAACCAGCACGTCTTTCAGACTGTGGGAGGAAACCCATGCAGGCACAGGGAGAACGTGCAGACTCCACACAGACAGTGACCCAAGCTGGGAATCGAACCTGGGTCCCTGGCGCTGTGAGGCAGTCGTGCTAACCACCGTGCCAACATCTGAAGTCCCGACACTGTATTTTCACATTTGCTCAATAAATCAGTGACCTAGTAAAAAATAGAAGAGGTTTACCATCTGTCAGTCTCAGGGAATTAGAATATGAATTACAGCTTTGTATACACAGTGTGCAGAGAACAGGCCCCAGGATGTCTTCCACATTAGAAATGGTGAGTGATGAATATTAGAACTGCAGCCCAACTGTGACACACTGAGTCTCCGCTGGAGTTGCACAGGGAAGCACTCAAGGCTGCTCCATTGCTGTCAGATAGACAGCTGGAGATAAGATGGCTGCATTAATGTCACACCCCAATGCTCAGACTCACCAATCTCTCCTTCACCTAGTATTCCTACAGTGCAGATGGAGGCCATTCGATCCATCAAATCTGCACCGACAACAATCCCACCTAGGCCCTATCCCAAAAGCCCAACATTTACCCTACTAATCTTCTAATATACTCATCCTGGGACATTAAGGGGCAATTTAGCAGGCACATCTTTGGTGTGCGGGAAGAAACTGAAGCACCCGGAGGAAACCCACACAGACAAAGCTGGGGGGGGGGGGGGAAGAAGGGGGAGAGACGTGCAGACTCCACACAGTGATCCATGCCAGGACGGGAATCCGTCTTTCTAGACCAATAAGGCAGCATTGCTAACCACTATTCCACCCACCCCCAAGTTGTATCAGGTCATATGCTTAACATCTTTCAAATAAAAAAATCATCCAAAAAGGCCAGTAATGGTCTCCCTCTTCTCTCTAAGTGAGTACGAGTCAACCATTAGCAATAGCACAGTTTACCAGCCTAAGGACTGGTGGCCAGACTCACCCGATTGTTGGGAAATTAAACATGCGCTTACACGGGAATGTTTAAAATCAGACACAAAAAGACACACTTTGTTACTGACAAATCCATTCCAACATGCTGGGAATTCCACTCAGTCTTGAATACATTTTAATTCTAATATTGAAGAACAAGACATGGTGTCAAAGCTTTTCATCTTGCACCCAGCAGAACCAACACAAGAATGCCAACTTCTAAAAGAATCACAACAATTTATACCAGTTGATTCAGATTCAAACTGCACATCCCCCTCGGTTCTTTGTGATAACTGCAGTACAGACCACACGCACCCAGCTCACACTTGCAAAACTCAAAGATATCTAACTTAAGGCGCGATTCACAAATGAGCAGCACTCAAGCACTCCCGAGTGTGTCAACACTAACAGCAATATAAGGGTGAAGGGGTAACCAAGAAGGTAGACAAGGGCAGTGCAGTAGATATTGTCTAATGGACTTCAGCAAGGCCTTTGACGAGGTATCACATGGTAGGTTGTTGCATAAAGTTAAATCTCACAGGATCCAGGGTGAGCTATCTAAATGGATACAAAATTGGCTTGATGACAGAAGCCAGAGGATGGGTTGCAGAGGGTTTTTCAAACTGAAGCACTGACCAGTGGAATGCCTCAGTGATCGATGCTGGGTTCACCATTATTTGTCATTTATATTAATGGTTGGGTGAGAATATAGAAGGCATCTCTAAGTTTGCACATGACACCAAGATTGGTGGCACAGTGGATAGTGAAGAAGGTTATTTCAGCTTGCAAAGGGATCTTGATCGATTGGGCCAGTGTGCTGACAAATGGCAGACAGAATTTAATTTAGATAAATGCAAAGTGATGCATTTTGGTAGACTGAACTAGGGCAGGACTTACTCAGTTTAACGGTAGGGCACTGGGGACAGTTACAGAACAAAGAGATCTAAGGGTACAGATTCAAATGGAGTCACAGGTGGACAGAGTGGTGAAGGCAGCGTTCAGCATGCTTGGTTTCAACGGTCGGAACACTGAATACAGGAGTTGGGATGTCTTGTTGAAGTTGTACAAAACACTGGTAAGGCGACACTTGGAATTGAACACAGAACAATCCGCCGCTCCGCTCCCCCCCCCACCGTGCGCACAGAGGTACAAAGGTACCTTGGACAGGAGAAGACAATGAAGTTCATACCAAATGGATTATTTGCAGGCAAAATGAGCAGCTCTCTCGAGTCAACCTTCCTGACCCACGGTAGAAATGAGCTGAGAGTTTCAGATGGAGATTACTAAGTCCTTCCTGAGACAACTCACTCCAGGCTTCCCTTACTTGGTGCACCCTATTGAAGTTCTCATGGGACCGACTAACCTGTATTCAATGCTGCTTCTGCCAAGGGTGATAGAAATCAGGAGCTGGGCACCTTCAGAGGTGCAGAGCTTCCTGCTTAACACCGGTAATGTTGGTCTGGTGTTCCAAAGTAAAATCAGATTCAGCACCCACACCTAATGCTACTGCTACCAACATCAATTTGGCATTAGCTGTAGAAGTCAACACTCCACAACCTGTGGAGGCTGTTCATCTACAATTCATACTGGAGGGAGTTAATCATTGACCAGAAATTGAACTGGACTAGCTATTTAAACATTGTGGTTATCAGGACTAGTCAAAGGCTAGGAATCCCATGTCCTGATCCTCTCCCTCTACACCAGCACACTCCCCCCTCCAACCTTCTCTCTCCCCTCCATCAAAGCCTACCCACCATCCACAAGGACACAAATCAGGAGTGTGAAGGAATACTCCCCCACTTGCCTGGATGGGTACAACTCCAACAACACTCGAAGCTCAACACCATCCAGGACAAAGCAGCCCCACCTGATTGTTACCCCTTCCACCAACACCGCTGACAACCAGAAGGACAAGGGCTGCAGATACTGAAACATCACCACCTGGAGGTTCACCTCCAAGTCACTCACCATCGCGACTTGGAAATACATCGGTTGTACCTTCACTGTCACTGGGTCAAAACCCTGGAACTCATTCCTTAATACCTCAAGTGACTGCAGCTATTCAAGAAGGTAACTCAGGGCAGTAGGGATGGGTGATGAAGGCTGGTCTAAGCAACAACGCCCACATCCCATAAAATAAATCTAAGTTAATAATAATCTAAAAAGTTAACTCTAAAGTCACTGCACTGACAACTCCACTTGACCAGAGATTACACCAAACAGAATTAACTATGTTTCTCCTAATGGATCAGGCAAAGCTCTCCCGCACTTCATCTTTCACCAATGTCTCACCCAACTCTCCTCCCCTACTCCTGACCTTCTGCTCTAAATCAACCACTGACTGCCCCACCAATTCCCTAACTGGTTTTGCAAATGGCTCCCCCTTCCTCTCAATCATCACATCTCTGCTCAAACTTCTACCCCATTTCTGACCCTCTTTTCTCTGCATAGTCCTCAAACATGCTGTCACTTCCCACATTTATATCCATTCTTCCAGCAGATACAATTATTCCCTCCCATTGGGAATGCACCCCTGTCACCACACTGAAGGTACCCAAAGTCAGAACTGACATCCTCAGTGATGCTAGTAAACTATCCCTCCCTCCTGACTCTGTCAGCAGCCTTTCATAAATTTCCATAATGCAGGAGAGGCCATTTGGCCCATCAAGACTACACCAACTCAGGCCAACCACCACACCATCCTATCCCTGTTAACTCTCATATTTACCATAGCTAATCCCACCTAATCTACCCATCTTGAAACACTTCAGTATTCACGCAGGGAGATGTAAATGTAGTTGTGGAGAACACTGGGATACAGGGTTGCAAACTGGAAAGTATTGAAGTAGATAAGGAGGATGTGCTATATATTCTTGAGGGTTTGAAGTTAGATAAGTGCCCTGGGCCGGACGGGATTTACCCTAGGATTCTCTGGGAGGCGAGAGAGGCGATTGCAGAGCCTCTGGCTCTGATCTTCAGGTTGTCATTGGTTACGGGTTTAGTGCCAGAAGACTGGAGGATAGCGAATGTGGTCCCATTGTTCAAGAAGGGGAATAGAGACTTTCCAGATAATTATAGGCCGGTGAGTCTTACTTCTGTTGTGGGCAAAGTATTGGAGAGAATTATTAGGGATAGGATTTATAGTTATTTAGAGAGAAATGAATGGATTGGGGATAGTCAGCATGGTTTTGTGAAGGGTAGGTCGTGCCTTACTAACCTTTGAGTTTTTTGAAAAAGTGACCAAAGAGGTGGATGGGGGTAAGGCGGTTGATGTGGTATATATGGACTTTAGTAAGGCGTTTGATAAGGTGGCCCATGGAAGACTTCTGCAGAAAATTCAGATGTATGGGATAGAGGGTGATTTAGCTAATTGGATTAGGAATTGGCTAGCAGATAGAAGACAGAGGGTGGTGGTTGATGGGAGATATTCATCATGGAGTTCGGTGACAAGTGGTGTACCTCAGGGGTCTGTTTTGGGGCCCCTGCTGTTTGTAATTTTTATAAATGATCTGGAAGAGGGTATTGAAGGATGGATTAGTAAATTTGCGGATGACACTAAAGTCGGTGGAGTGGTAGATAGTGAAGAGGGGTGTTATAGTTTGCAGAGAGACTTGGACAAGTTGCAGAGCTGGGCCGGGAGGTGGCAAATGGAGTTTAATGTGGAAAAGTGTGAGGTAATGCACTTTGGCAGGAATAATAAATGTGTAGAGTATAGTGCTAATGGTAGGATTCTTAATAGTGTTGATGAACAGAGGGATCTTGGTGTATTTGTGCATAGATCCCTGAAAGTAGGCAGTCAAGTCGATAAGTTGTTAAGAAGGCATACGGAGTCTTAGCTTTTATTGGTAGGGGGATTGAATTTCGGAGCCACAACGTCATGTTGCAACTGTACAAAACTCTAGTGCGGCCGCACTTGGAGTAGTGTGTGCAGTTCTGGTCCCCACATTATAAGAAAGATGTGGAGGCATTGGAGAGGGTGCAGAGGAGGTTTACCAGGATGTTGCCTGGTATGGAGGGCAGTTCTTATGAAGAGAGGCTGAGGGATTTGAGGTTGTTTTCGTTGGAAAGAAGGAGGCTAAGAGGAGACCTTATTGAAACATATAAGATGATTAGAGGTTTAGATAGGGTGGACAGTGATAACCTTTTTCCTAGGATGGAGAAAGCTAGCATGAGGGGACATAGCTTTAAATTAAGGGGTGGTAGTTATAGGACGGATATCAGAGGTAGGTTCTTTACCCGGAGGGTGGTTAGGGTATGGAATGCCCTGCCTGCGGCAGTTGTAGATGTGCCCAGTTTGGTGGCGTTTAAGAGGTTAGTAGATAAGTTTATGGACGAAAAGGGAATGGTTTAGGTTGGAGGGTCATTGCTTTTTCCTCATTGGTTGATGCAACATCGAGGGCCGAAGGGCCTGTTCTGCGCTGTAATGTTCTATGTTCTACTAGGACAATTTAGCATGACCAATCTACATAACCTCCACATCTTTGGACTTTAGACCATAAGACATAGGAACAGAACTAGACCCGTCAAGTCTACTCCCCTGTTCAATCATGGCTGATATTTTTCTCATCCCCATAACCCTGATCCCCTTATTAAATCAAGAATCTATCTATCTGACTTAAAGATACTCAATGACCAGGCCGCCACAGCCTTCTGCAGTAAAGAGTTCCACACATTCCCCACTCTCTGGCTGCAGAAATTCCTTCTCATCTCTGTTTTAAAGGATCATCCTTTAGCCTGAGGTTGTGCCCTCTGGTTCTAGTTTTTTCCAAGAGTGGAAACATCCTCTCCACGTCCCCTCTATCCAGGGCCTCGCAGTATCCTGTAAGTTTCAATAAGATCCCCCCTCTTCCTTCTAAACTCCAACGAGTACAGACCCAGAATCCTCAACGACAAGCTCTTCATTCCAGGGATCATTCTTGTGAACCTCCTCTGGACCCTTTCCAAGGCCGGCACATCCTTCCTTAGATGCAGGGCCCAAAACTGCTCATAATATTCCAACCTTTGACAAGGTTGATTACAGTATTCTCTTCCAATGCCTTGCTCTTCTTGGCACTGCTGGATAGAACAATTCCTGCTTCATTCTATTCTCATCTATCCAGCTGTAATCAGAAATCAGTTCCAACAGCCTCTTCTTGTTCCAGTAACGGTGGAGTTCCCCAAGGATCTATCTTTGGATGCTTGCTGGGCCAGGATCGCATCCTACCTGCTCCTGCCGCAAACTCCAGTTCCTAGAGTGGGTACTGTTTAGGAGGCTGTCATTCAGCCCATCGAGTCTGCCCCGACCACAATCTCACCTAGATCTCTATCCCTACAACCCAATGTACTCATTCTGCTAATCCAGCAGCACTAACGGGCAATTTAACATGGTCAAATCAGCCTAACCTACACATCTTTTGGACCGTAGGACAAAACTGGAGCAGCCAGGGTGGAAATCCACGCAGACTTGGGGAGAATGTGTAAACTCCACACAGCCAGTGACCTGGGTCCCTGGTGCTGTGAGGCTGCAGTGCTAACCATTGTGCTGCCCTTGGATCATTCAAAACCCTCTATCCAAACTCAAACTAGGGCCTATTCCCCCATCACTCCTCTGCTCACTGACCTGTCACCTGACCCATCAGAACTTCAGCATTTAAAAATCTATCTCCAATGGCTTCACCTCTTCTCTGTGTAACCTCCAGCCCAGCCTCCTCTAGAGGCGGTTATACAACCAACTTTAGCTTTTTTGCATGTACTCAAACTTTCCTTTCTCCACAGGGAATCCCTGCTTCCCGAGTCTCTTCACTTCCCTCTTCCCCCAAGATGCCTCTTTAAATCCACCTCTTAGGAGCAATCTTTCAATCACCTGTTCTAGCATTTTATCACAAGATAAAGGATGAAGATTTGTCTGATTATAGGTACAGTGAGATTTCACTCACCTCTACATGTGCAGATATATAGCACAGACACCACGGAATTCCTACAGTGCAAGGGGCCATTCAGTCCATCGAATCTGCACTGACCACAACACCACCCAGATCCTATCCACATAAACCCAGCTGGTCCTCTCGACAGTAAGAGACCAATCCCCTTGACACTAAGGGGCCAATTCATCTAACTTGCACATCTTTGGACTGTGGGAGGAAACCCGAGCACCCAGAGGAAACCCATGTAGACATGGAGAGAACCTGCAAACATCAAGTGACCCAAGCTGGGAATCAAACCTGGGCCCTTGGTGGTGAGACAGCAGTGCTAACCATTGTCACCCCATACGGTGCTTCCCAAGACTGAACATGCTGCCAAGTGGTCCTGTCTAGATTCATTCACAAAGTGTGGCTGCCTGAGGGATGTTATGGGGAAAACAGGAAACTTGTGATACCAAGAGGTAACACACCCAGGAAGCATCAAGCAAAGACAATGGCTGTTGTCACACAAGTCATTGAGCAAAACTTACTGAATTATTACCATGACTGCGGGATTCTACCTTTAATAGATTCCATTCCCACCAAGTGCACTCCATTGCTCAGCTGCAATTCCACAGAACACTCAGAACCATGGAAGATAGGAGCAGGAGGAGGCCATTCGATTCTTCGAACCTGCTCTGCCTTTCATTACAATCATGGCTGATCATCCAATAATAGCCTAATCCTGCTTTCTCCCCATAACCTTTGATCCCATTCATCCCCAGTGCTATATCCAGCCATCTCTTGAATACATTCAATGTTTTGCCATCAACTCCTTCCTGTGGTAATGAATTCCACAGACTCACCACTCTCTGGGTGAAGGAATGTCTCCTCATACGAGTCCATAAGCTATTTCAATATTAAAGACCTCAAGAGCCAAAACCAGCCCTGTCCTCATCCAAAAGAAGCACCAGATGGAGGACAGAAGCAAGAACCCCATATAGGTAGTAACCCACATCCGTTTCTTCAAAAGAGAAGGCTGGCATTGCTGATGGCTGCACCTTAATTGTTGCCCCGGGAAAGATTTCCAGGGGGAGCTTCGACTATATCTGGTCCCGTGCCACACTGGTTGGTGGTGCTTTGCATAGGGACTTTCACAGAAGGAGTACATTTGACCCAAGCTTGCTGATCAGATTTCACGTCTACCTTGGCCAAACAGCAGATCCAGCTGCAATTTCTTTTCCTTTCATGAGTAAGATCAAGGATCTAATCAAGTCCAAGGTGCCTCACCTTGTCTGCTTGTATCTGGTTTGTCTTCCCTTGTGGGGACCTTGAACTGGTTTTAAGAGCAAGCAGGGAACGGATTTGGGTTTGCCAGCTCCACTCTGAGCACTGACTTTACTTATTAGTGTCACAAGTAGGCTTACATTAACACTGCAATGAAATTACTGTGAAAATCCCCTAATCACCACACTCTGGTGCCTGTACACTGAGGGACAATTTTAGGATGGCCAATGCACCCAAACCAGTGCTGTGGGAGGAAACCAGATCACCTGGAGGAAACCCAAGCAGACACAGGAAGAACGTGCAGACTCTGCACAGACAGTGACTCAAGCCAGGAATCAAACCCAGGTCCCAATGCTAACTACTATGCACCATGTCACCAGCATTGTTGCCCATCCCTAACCGCCACTTGAACCAAGTGTCTTGCTAGGCCATTTCAGGGCTGTTAAGAGTCAACCGTATTGTTGTGGACCTGGAGTCATGCATACACTGGATAAGGCCAGCAGATTTCCTTCACTGAAGGACATGAGGGAATCAGGTGGATTTTCTGCACCATCACTAAGGCAAGCTGTCAATTCCAGACTTCTTTGCAAATTGAATTAAAAAAAGCCAGCCAGCTGCCATGGATTTGAACTCATGTCCCCAGAGTATTCGCCTGGGCCCTTAGCTTACTGGTTCAGTGATATTACCACAGTGATGGCAGCAAGATGTACAATCCAGGTCATCCTAGGAGGATTCATTACATCGAGATGGACGAGTTACAACTCTACAGTAACAGCTGCCATTTATATAGCGCCCTCAATTTAATGGGAGCATCAACTAGTTGGAGGAGGGAAGTGAGGTGCACAAAAGCAGGATGCAGTGCAAACCTTTAGTGAAAACAGTTACTGCAAACAACCACTTTAGAATTGTCTCTGAACTGAACGCTAAGTATTAAAAGAATTGCTGAAACTCATTGGTGTACCTTCACCCCACCACAATTTTAAAATGAATAATATCGAATTTTCAAACTTTTTGAATGGTCCTCCATCATACTAAGTTAATCTTTCTCCTAGCTAAGACTGTAACACGGCATTCTGCACCTTTTCCTTTTCTCAAGTTCCCAGAATCCCTGCAGTACAGAAGGAGACCACTCAGCCCTGTACTGACCACAATCCCACCCCAGCCCTATCCCCGTAACCCCATGCATTTTCCTAGCTATCACTTAAGGGACAATTTATCCTGGGCAATCAATGTAACTCACACATCTTTGGCACATGGGAGGAAACTGGAGTGCCCAGGAAGAAACCCATGCAGTCATGGGGAGAACGTACAAACTCCACACAGACAGTGATCCGAAGCTAGAATTGAACCCGGGTTGCAGGTGCTGCGAGACAGCAGTGCTAACCATTACACCACCGTGCCGCATACGAACGATAAGCTTTTCCTAGATAGCGTGCTAAAAACATTACTTTCACTGTCTCCCAGTACACGTGACAACAACAGATCACATTATTTGTACACACAAATTGATATCATGGATCTTTTAAAATGTCAGAGAATAGACCCAATCTTTTGGGGTCCTGTCATCAAACCTTACAATATAAAAAACATCGAGGTAAAGGAAGGGAGGGGGGTTCAGAATTGTACCCCCGCC
Organism: Sphyrna mokarran; assembly: GCA_024679065.1. Classification (NCBI taxonomy): domain Eukaryota; kingdom Metazoa; phylum Chordata; class Chondrichthyes; order Carcharhiniformes; family Carcharhinidae; genus Sphyrna; species Sphyrna mokarran. Next base: position 689,980 of record JAGIQG010000042.1, on the reverse strand, counting down.
CAGAACTCTGGTGTCCAAACCTACTCAAACCCCACAGTCCAGCTGGTTAAAATGTCAGTAAACCTTTCAACAGTTAAAACTCACAGCCACTAAATGATCCAGAAAACAACAATTTGCCTCAAACTCACCCAGCTTCATTCCCCCCCCTTTATGATTACTCCCTTGGAAAGACATCACAATAAATAAACGAAAGGGACTCACAGATCAGGGTGGAGAGAATTTACAGTGAAGTGAGTTGGGGGAGAAGAAACGGCAGGAGAAATTAGAACAGAAATAGGATGTGGGGAAGAACAGAAGGAAATAATAATAATAAAAAAAGGGGAGGAATTGTCAGTAAGAGGGAAATCTCAATCATCCTTTATGAGGTATTTCTGTGAATCACTGTGAAAACGCAAAGAACCTCCCCAAGTCTCAGCAGGAATGAAGTTGTACTTCCAAAAAACATGAATTAAAATGTCCAACAGACCAAAGTAAAAACAATTACTTTCAAAAATTACAGGGGGTAATCATAGCCGGGGTATGTGTGTTGGGGGGAGGGGGTGTGGGAAAGTAGGGGAAATGGGGGGGTAATCACAGCAAGGGGGAGGGGGGAGGAAGAGGGGTTTAATCAAGTGAGGGGGGGGGGGGGGGGGAAGGAAAGAGGAGTTAATCACAGTGAGGGGGGGGGGAAGGAAAGAGGGGTTAATCACAGTGAGGGGGGAGGAGGAAAGAGGGGTTAATCACAGTGAGGGTGGGGGGGGAAGGAAAGAGGGTTAATCACAGGTCGAGGGGGGGGAGGAAGAGGGGGTTAATCACGTCGGGGGGGGGAAGGAAAGAGGGGTTAATCACAGTGAGGGGGGGGGGAAGGAAAGGAGGGGTAATCACAGTGATAGAGGGGTTCAATCACAGTGAAGGAGGGGGGGGGGAAGGAAAGAGGGGTTAATCACAGTGAGGGGGGGGAAGGAAAGAGGGGTTAATCACAGTGAGGGGGGGGGAAGGAAAGAGGGTTAACACAGTGAGGGGGGGGAAGGAAGAGGGGTTAATCACAGTGAGGGGGGGGGAAGGAAAGAGGGGTTAATCACAGTGAGGGGGGGGAAGGAAAGAGGGGTTAATCACAGTGAGGGGGGGGGAAGGAAAGAGGGGTTAATCACAGTGAGGGGGTGGGGGAAGGACAGTGAGGGGAATGCGGGGGGGAGTTAATCACACCAGGGTGGGGGGGGGGGGGAAGGGGGAGGAAGGGGGGGGTGGTTAATCACACGGGGGGGGCGGGGAGGAAGGGAAGGGGGGGGGTTAATCACACCGGGGGGGGGGGGGGGGGGGGGGGGGGGGGAGGGGGGGGGGGGGGGAAGGGGGGGGGGTTAATCACACCGGGGGGGGGGGGGGAAGGGAAGGGAAGGTGGGGGGGGGGTTTAATCACAGCGAGGGAGGAGAGAAGGGGTGGGGTTAATCATATTGGGGAGGAGGAAATCATAAAGATGAAAAGGGGGAATGAAGCTGGGTGAGTTTGAGGCAAATTACTGCAATCTTAATTCCCAAATGTGAGTAAATAAATCAGTCCTTTACTCCTGTAAAGGAAAGGAAGGGTTTGAAATCACCAAGAGAAGTAACATGTGGTGTTGAAGCTCACTCCACGAATGTGTAATAACCCTTCTCCTCCCTGTACCTCGCCTGGGCTCCTGTTCCTCAGCTCCAGGTTGATCCTTTTCTTCATCTCCATTTTCTCCAGCTTGCTCCTCTTCTTTCCACAAAAATAATAAAAAAATCTTCAGGGGAAAAATAAAGCAAAAAAAAAAAATAAATAAATAAAGCTGCTTTGCTCTCTCTCTCTCTCTCTCTCAGGCTCTTTTCCCCCCTCTCTCACACACACACATAGAGAGAGAGAGAGGCTCCAGCCAAGGACAAACAGCCTTTATCTCCTCACAGCTACTCAGCCTCCATTACACACTCAGCCCAGCCTGGCTGCTTCTCCCGCCTCCGCCTGCTTCCCATTGGCCACCGCCTCAGCCTTCTCCCCTGCTCATTGGTCCATCTTCACGTCCATCAGTCCGCCCGCCTTTAATTCCCGGTCACTATTGGTGAATAGTCACGCCTATCATCCGGCTGGTGTGGGTGGGATTTGGGACGCCGCCCGTGATTGGTTTTGACTATTCCGACCCCGCCCACCCCGTGAGTTTCGTCGCTTTCTATTGGGCGGTTCCGTTGAATGGCACCGGCCTCCTCCCTCGGGAGAGAGTAACTGTCAATCAAGAGGCAGCTCCCGCCCCTGCCCAAGGCGCGCTACATCATTGGTCGGGGCAGCAAAGAAGGGGCGACGTCCGATTGGCAAACCTCCCCCGCCTCTCCCGTCTTCTCTCCTGCTTCCAGTGCGGATTGGCCCAGCTGACGGGGTGCCCAAGCCCGATTGGACAGCAGGGACACCCATCAAAATCGAATTGGCCCTTTGATCCCGCCCACTGTTCAAACAGCGCCAAAAAAAACGATCGCGTGCCGGGGGGGTGCCCAGGTTATTGGTGAATAGCGGAGACCCCTCTCGGGAATGTTGATGAATTGGTCAATAGCAAGAATCCCTTCCGGAGGGGTCGGTGTATTGGTCAATAGTGGGCACCCCTCCCGGCTGGCGGCGGCGGCCGTTGGGCGGACAAACAATGGCGGCGGAGGCAGCGCTGGAAGAAATCTCCTCATTGCAGACTGAGTGAGGCAAAACTGACCCCTTTATGTGGAGATATGGAACATCCAGAGTAATTGGGGGGGGGAAAATACCTCACACTTTGCCTCTAATCTGCGGAGTTTGTTTTTTTTTAAAATATTAACCTTGGGGAGAACCCCCTGTTTTTTATTAAACCCATCAAAATGTCCCAAAATGCTGGGGTGGTTGGATTTGGGAGGAAATGTTGAAGATAGGAGGAAGCCATTCAGCCCTTCCAGCCTGTTCCACCATTCATTATGATCATGGCCGATTATCCAACTGAACAGCCTAATCCTGCTTTCTCCCCATAACCTTTGATTCCGTTCACCCCCAGTGTTACATCCAGCCACCTTTTGAATACATTCAATGTTTTGGCACCAACTCCTTCCTGTGGTAATGAATTCCACAGGCTCACCACTCTCTGGGTGAAGAAATGTCTCCTCATCTCTGCCCTGAATGGTCTACCCTGAATCCTCAGACTGAGACCCCCTGGTCCTGGACTCTCCCCACCATCGGGAACATCCTCCCTGCATCTACCCTGTCTAATCCTGTTAGAATTTTATAAATCTCTGAGATCTCCTCTCATTGGTCTGAACTCCAGTGAAAACAATCCTAACCAAGTCAATCTCTCCTCATACATCAGCCCCGCCGTCCCCGGAATCAGCCTGATAAACCTTCACTGCACTCGCTCGAGAACAAGAACATCCTTCCTCAGAAAAGGAGACCCAAAACTGTACACAATACTCTAGGTGTGGCCTCCCCAAGACCCTGGGGTAGGTATGGTAAGTAGTCTCACAACGTCAGGTTAAAGTCCAAGAGGTTTATTTGGTAGCGTGAGCTTTCGGAGTGCCCTTTCTGTTGAAGGAGTGACGCTCCGAAAACTCATGCTACAAATAAACCTGTTGGGTTTTAACCTGGTGTTGTGAGACTTCTTACTGTGTCCATCCCAGCCCAACGCTGGCACTCCACATAATTGCAGGAGTGATGACTTAAAGGTTTCTTTTATTAAAGTCACAAGTAGGCTTTCATTAACACTGCAGTGAAGTTGCTGTGAAAATCCCCTAGTTGCCACACGCTGGTCCCTGTTTGGGTGTGGCGATGTTGGTGTTAGACTTGGGTAAGCACTGTAAGAAGTCTCAACACCAGATTAAAGTCCAGCAGGTTTATTTGGTGGCAAATGCCACTAGCTTTAGGGGCTTTGCACCTGACGAAGGGGCAAAGCTCCGAAAGCTAATGGCATTTGTCACCAAATAAACCTGTTGGACTTTAACCTGTTGTTAGCCCGTTCGGGTACAAAGAGAGAATTTAGCATGGCCAATGTGTCTTAACAGCATATCTTTCACACTCTGGGAGGAAACCCACACAGATATGGGGGGAACATGCAGACTCCGCACAGACGGTGACCCAAGCCGGGAATTGAACCTGGGTCCCTGGTGCTGTGAGGCAGCAGCGCTAACCACTGTGTCACCCTCCGTTCCTTTCATATCCAAAAAAATTGTCAAACTCAATCTTGAGTACACACATTGACTGAACCTTCTGGGATAGACAATTTCCAAGGTTCACACTAGTTTAAGTAAATAATTTCTCCTCTCAGTCAGAAATGGCAATCCTTATCCTGAGACTAGAATATCTATTTCTAGACTCTCCAGAGGAAACAGCAGCTATCCTGTCAAGTCCTCCCGGAATTTTATATGATTTCAAAGAAATTGTGGCCCATTGATGTCAGGTGAAATTAGGATTATTCTGGCTGTGTTGCCCCTGACGTTTAAAGACCCCTTTTGACATACAATGTAGAGTTCAAATGTAAATAAGGTATCAGAGGGGTACATGGAAGCATCCTCCCACAAAGGATCAATCATTTCAGGAGAAGAGGGACAGATGAAGGCCAATGAAAGCAAAACAAGCATGATCTCTGGATATCTGAAAGAAATATACAGCCGTTGAGGATTTTTTAAACGTTGTATTAGAACTGATCAGGCCCCTAATACAAAGTTAATGAATAAATAATGAAGTTAGTCTCGACCCAAACTTTTGACTTTGTCATTAGAGTCATAGATGTTTACAGTATGGAAACAGGCCCTTCAGCCAAACTTGTCCTTACCACCTTTTTTTTTAAACCCCAAAGGTAGTCCCAATTGCCCGCATTTGACCCATATCCCTCCATACCCATTTTACCATGTAACTGTCTAAATGCTTTCTAAAAGACAAAATTGTACCCACTCTACTGTTGTATCTGGTGGCTCGTTCCAGGCGCTCACCCTGCGTGTGAAAAATTGCCCTTCTGGACAGTTGTATCTCTCCTCTTGCCCTCTAGTTTTAGACTCCCCTACCTTTGGGAAAAGATATTGACTATTTAGCTGATCTGTGCCCCTCGTTATTTTATACACTTCTATAAAATCACCCTTCAGCCTCCTATGCTCCAGAGAAAAAGTCCCAGTCTATCCAGCCTTTCCTTATAACTGAATCCATCAAGTCCTGGTCACATTCTAGTAAATCTTTTCTGCACTCTTTCAGAATAATAATGTCTCTTCTATGATAGGGTGACCAGAACTGTATACAGTATTCCAAGTGTGGCCTTACCAATGTCTTGTACAACTTCAACAAGAGTGAGCATATGGTGTTTTGCTCCAGTTATGATACAGTTGACCAACTAGGAAGCTTTTATCAAAACAAACTTTATTTAAAAACACAATATAACACAAGGATTTCTAATACTTTTACAATTAAAACATGACAAAACATAATTCTTTACAGCTAACTAGCTATTGTTCCAATTTACCAGCATCCTATAGACATAAATCCCTTCTCTTAGAACCAGTTAGGATCAAAAGCGGATATGCCTATATGGATAATAGATTTCCAGCCTTTTAAGGCGTCTGGACAGAGAACCAAACAGCAGTTTCTAAAGAAAGATATATCCTCAAATAGCAGAATTTCAAAGAAGTAAACTTGGTCGCTGGCAGCTCCCGGTCTCCAGATGTCAGAGACAGAAAGGGCTACCTCTCTTTGCAGCTTCCAAAATAGCAACTTCTCAGACAAAGGTACTTATTCCCTGGCAGGTTCCAGAGAGGGGGTAAAGAGAGGCACTTCTCTCTTAATAATCTAAAGCAACATCTAAACAAAAGCTGAGCTTGATTTTTCTGTGTAAACCAACTCCACCCCATCATATGACCTTACCTACCTATCAATCAACATAATCAAATCCCACTGCAAAACCCCAGGGGAAATCACTAAAAACAACAGAACAGCATTAGGCTGGATTAAAACAAACATTCTGACAATTAGGAGGAGCAATTATGCTGCTGCAGTAACCAGACAGAGCGGCTGGACAGAGTCAAAACGGCATTGGTAATAATAAGACTGGTAAAGTAGATCCTGTACAAGAAGCACGACAAGTACATTTCTTAAGGCACACTATCATCACAATTTTTACTATTTTAATTCAAGGATATACAACAACCAATCTGCGCACAGCAAGGCCCCAAAGCCAGAATGTAGATAAGCCACCAGATAACATGATTTATTGATGTTGATTGAGAGATAAAAGTTAGCCAGGAGAAACCATTTCCCCATCTCTATGTCATGCCATTTGAATTTTCATGTTACTTTGAGAGAGCAGACAACGATTTTGGTTTAACATCTCATCTAAAAAATGGCACTTCTGACTGTGCAGCAACACTCCCTCAATACTCATTGGAGTAGCAAGCTAGCCTGGAATGTGTGCACCAGTCTCTGAGCTCACAACCTGACCTATGAGGTGTGTACTACCACACTGAGCCAACCCTAACAAACAAGGCAAGGTTATGTTTATATGTACACCTATCAAATGTGATAACTTTCCTTAGAGGTAAGACCTATGCTTTGCATGTGAGAACTATTGTTTCCTGTTTCTTACATTATAGGAGATTGGTATTGACTTCAGGAAGCATAGTGGAGAACCTGCCCCTGTCCACATCAACGGGGATGAAGTAGAAATGTTCGAAAGCTTCAAGTTTTTAGGTGTCCAGATCACTAACAACCTGTTCCCCTACCTACCCCTCACCAACGCACCCATCCCTTGCTGACACTATAGCACTATAGTTAAGAAATGCCTCTATTTTCTCAGAAGACTAAGGAAATTTGGCATGTCTGTAAAAATTGGTAAAAATCTCTCACCAATTTTTACAGATGCACCAGTAAAAGCATTCTTTCTGGTTGTATCACAGCTTGATATGGCTCCTGCTCTGCCCAAGGCCACAAGAAATCGAAAAAATGTAGCCCAATCCATCGTGCAAACCAGCCTCCCATTCATTGACTATGTCTGTCCTTCCCGCTGCCTTGGAAAAGTAGCCAGCATAATTAAGGACCCCACGCATCCTGAACATTCTCTCTTCTACCTTCCTCAATTGGGAGCGAGATACAAATGTCTGAGGTCACGTACCAACTGACTCGAGAACAGCTTCTTCCCTGCTGCTGACGGAATTTTGAACAGATCTATCTCGCATTAAGTTGATCTTTCTTTACGCCCTAGCTATGACTGTAGCACTACATTCTGCATTCTGTCGTTCTCTGTGAATGGTATGCTTTGTCTGTATATCGCGTAAGAAACAATACTTTTCATTGTGTAATACATGTGACAATGAAATCATAGAATCCTACAGAAGGAGGCAATTCAGCCCATCAAGTCTGCACTGACTACAATCACAATTACATATCCACATAGTCCCATGCATTTACACTAGCTAGGCCCCCTGACACCGAAGGACAGTTTAGCATGGCCAATTCACCTAACCCACACATCTTTGGACTGTGGGAAGAAACCGGAGCAACTGGAGGAAATCCACACAGACATGGGGAGAATGTGCAAGATCCACACAGATAGTGACTCAAACTGGGAATCAAACCCGGGTTCCTGGTATTGTGAGGCAGCAGTGTTAACTACTGTGCCACTGACAAATCAAATCGTAGATATAAACTGGACACAATGATGGATTATAGCCTAAGCACCAAAATGCGTAAGAGAATCCAACTCTTCCATCTGCATTGGACACAGTATTTTCCTGCCCTCGTTGCCATTTTGTGCTGCTTGCAGCCATTTTGAATCTAATTGTTTGATGGACCTGACCTGGGATTGCAGTCCTTAGTGGAGTTTATTCATTTTGGACAGCTGTCAAACAGGAAAGTTCAGCAGAATCCGTAAAGGAAGAAAGAAACTGACTTTGTGATTTCAGTCAATCATTGCATTAACAACATGATGATAATTTGTTAAAATAAATCATAGGGATCGATTTACAGCAGCACCTGTTAATGCTGGATACAAAAAAAAACTCTGTGATTACTCATTGTTCCTTTAAGAGGTGAAAGAAAACAGACATAAATGCAGTTGATCATAGAATCCCTACAGTGCAGAAGGGGACCATTCTGCTCATTGACTCTGCACCAACAACAATCCCACCCACATCCTGTCCCCAAAACCCCACCTTTCTCCTGCTAATCTCACTGATACTAAAGGACAATTTAGCATGGCCAATCCATCTAATCTGCACATCTTTGTAAACTGGGGAGGTTGGGACTGTTCTCCTTGGTTGAGAGAAAATTTGATAGCGATGTTCAAAATCATGAGTCTGAACAGAATAGACAGCGAGAAACTGTTCTGACTTGTGAAAGGATCAAGAATGAGAGGACACATCTTTGGACTGTGGAAGGAAACCCACGCAGTCACAGGGAGAATGTGCAAACTCCACACAGGTTGAACCTGGGTCTCTTGTGCAACGATGCAGCAGTGCTATCTACTGTGGAGACATGCTTTCACCGAGTTCATAGCAGGTATGAACAGTATGCTTTGTTTTATAGCATGCAAGAAACAATACTTTTCATTGTATTAATACATGTAATAATAAATCAAATCAAAAAAGATGATTAGGGGTGTTACCTGCAATTGATTTAAATTATTTTGTTCAAGGTATGGTTTATTCTCTCCCTCCCTGCATCTTCAAAGTCAAGGATCTAAGTCTTGTCTGCTATTTGGATATTTTTTAACCAGAGTTAGGGAGTTCTATGTCAGTTTTTTATTCTTACAATTCAAGTCGAAGTGTTACTGAGTACTGATTTACTTTGTTTTTCAACCTGCCTTAATGACAGTGAAGTTACATTTTGATGTTAATAAGATGATAATAAATGGGTTGGAAGTGTGCAATATAGTTCTGGTCACCCAATTATAGAAAGAATATTATTAAACTAGAAAGAGTGCAGAAGAGATTTACTGGGATGCTACTGGGACTTGATGGTTTGAGTTAAAAGGAGAGGTTGGATAAACTGGAATGTAGGAGGCTGAGGGGTGATCTCATAAAATAATGAGGGGCACAAATAAACTAGGTAGTCAATATTTTTTCCCAAAGGTAGGGGAGTCTAAAACTAGAGGGTATAAGTCTAAAGACTCCATGGCCTGCAGAGCCACTATCAAAAGGATTAACGATTTCGACCCGGCTACTTAGCCCCTCATTCCAGTCGCCGAAGAGGAGGCGCTGCACTCCCCTCAGCTCGGCCACCTCCCCGCAGAAATACCTGAAGATGGAGCTCTCCCTTCCTGGAGGTCACCCCTCACCTCAACACAGAATAAATTCTGTACAACATAAAACAAGAATACAAACGCATTCAGAAAAGGAGGCATTTAGAAATGAGAGGGGCGAGGCGCAAAAGTGTCGAGAAGGGCAATTTTGCCACACAAAGGGTGGTGAGTGTCTGGAAAAAGCTGCCAGAGGTAGTAGTAGAGATGGATATAATTTTGTCTTTTGAAAAGCATTTAAAGAGTTACATGGGTATGATGGGTATAGAGAGATATGGGCCGAATGTGGGCAATTGGAATTGGTTAGTGATTTGGGGAAAAAAGGGCGGTATTGACAAGTTGGGCCAAAGGGCCTATTTCCATGCTGTAAACCTCTGTGACTCTAATACATAATTACAGAAGCTGTGCCACAACAACTCTACACTGCTTTCAGCAAGCAGAAATTTAAAAGTTGCTCACCGCCAGATTCAGCCTTTCTCAATGATGAGTTGGTTCTTCTCGGATGGGACAGTACAATAGATCTCGGCACTGTTGAGTTGGTAGGTGATAAAAACCAGCCAGTAAAACAGCTGTCCACATCAGGATTGGGAGAGGCATTGATGATGCGGAACTAATTGAGCGCATGTGTGGAACTGAATGTCATATCTTCACCTCACGTGGCTGTGATACATCATGTAGACGAAAGATGGAAGGAGGATCAAAAATGGATCCTTGGGGTAGCTAGCTGTGAGACAGCTGTGGCAGGCAGGGCGAGTTGGACTCATTTTTGCTCATTGTCTACTATTTGTAACTCACCCACCTGATGAAGAAGCAGCGCTGCAAAAGCTCATGATTCCAGATAAACCTGTTGGACTTTAACCTAGTGTTGTGAAACATCTTACTGTGCCCACCCCAGTCCAATGCTGCGTCTCCACCTCAGACAATTTGTAAGACTCTGACTAAGCAATGGAAGCCAATCACAGATGGCATTGAAGAGGATGATCTAGATGACTTCAGCAAGTTGCAGTGTAGACAAGGAATGATATTGCACTATTGCCAAAATCTTGGAGGCTGTTAGTTCTGGGGCTGTGGTAGAGCTATCGAATTGAGAGAGAAAGATAAGATGGCACAGTGGTTAGCACTGCAACCTCGCCATGCCGGGGACCGAGGTTCGACTCCCAGCTTGGGTCACTGTCTGTGTGGAATCTGCATGTTTTCTCCGTGTCTGCGTGGGTTTTCTCTGGGTGTTTCGGTTTTCTCCTATGGTCCAAAGATGTGAGGATTAGGTTGATAAGCCGTGCTAAATTGGCCTTAGTTTCAGGGGGTTTAGCAGGGTAAACATGTGATAGGATGGGATTGTTGTTGGTGCAGGCTTAATGGGCCAAAAGCCCTCTTTTTGTACTGTCAGAATTCTATAAAACTGGAAGAGTGCAGGCTGATGAACTCTTGTCAGTCTGATCACTGGATTCAGTTCTGTTTTCAGGTTGGTTGTAGATTCAGCTTTGATTAATTAAACCGAAATCTCCCCTGAGATAAACAGACTGCACTATTTCAGACTAGAATTCATTCCAACTGGGAATTTCTTTGTCTGCCTCTGTCTTTCCCTTGAAGCCTGAGGTATGTATTTTGATGTGATGACACCCTAAAAGAGTATCTGGAATTAGGCCCCTCGAGGTTTGCTGATGTTTCCCCGAGCAAACCAAGTAGTTCACAGCCCAACAGATTAGTTATCTGACGAGATTATCTCACTCATTTTGTTTCACATTTGAATCCAGTGCTGCTGATGATAATTCAATCAAATAAAGGCCAAATGAACAGGAAAGATGAACCCTGAGGATTAGCAAACGTTGCATAAAGATGAGCAGCTCAGAAATAAAGAGCCTCTGAATTCAGCTTCACAGTTTGGTGATGTTCTTGCAGACCGAGGTGCTAAACACCAGGATTAGAGCATGAGGAATTCCAATGTCTGTCAGTGAGTCACAGAGTTGGAGAGTTGATTGGTTTTCTCAAGAAACCTTCACTCATCTCTCCCTTCATCCACTCTCCCTCCCTCTGAATATGTTCTTTCTTGACTTGGCCAACGTTGTCTATCTGTTAACGCTGCATGAAAGAATGTCTTAAGGCTTGGTACGTTGGGGAGACCATACAGGTACTACAACAACGGATGAGTGAACACTGCTCGACAGTCACCAGCCAGGAGTGTTCCCTTCCTGTCAGGGAGCATTTTAGTGGTCACGAACATTCAGCCTCTGATCTTTGGATAAGTGTTCTCCAAGGCAGTCTTCATGACACATAACAACGCAGAATCACTGAGCAGAAACTGGTACCCAAGTTCTGCACACTTGAGGATGGCCTCAACCGGGATCTTGGGTTCATGTCATACCATTTGTAACTCCCATGACTTGCCTGGGCTTGCAAAATCTCACTAACTATCCTGGCTGGAGACAATACACATGTCTTTAACTGTGCTTAACTCTCTCTCCCCTCACATTGTCTGTACGTTTAAGACTTGATTACCTGTAAAGACTTGCATTCCAACCACTATCTTGTAAATTGAGTTTGTATCTGTATATGCCCTGTTTGTGAACACAAGTCTTCACTCACCTGAAAAAGGAGCCTGAGACTCTGAAAGCTTGTGCTGCCAAATAAACCTGTTGGACTTTAACCTGGTGTTGTGAGACTTCTAACTATGCCTTACCGGAAGGATGTGGAGACTCTGGAGACAGTGCAGAGGAGGTTTACCAGGATGCTGCCTGGTATGGAAGGTCTGAGTTATGAGGAGAGATCAGGCAAATTGGGACTGTTTTCCTTATAAAGATGTAGACTTAGAGGAGATCTGATAGAGGTGTACAAGATTTTGAAGGGGATTGATAGAGTAAACAGGGTTAAGCTTTTTTCTAGGATGGACTCAAATAGCACGAGGGGTCACGGGCTTAGGGTGAGGGGGGTAAGGCATAATTTGGATGCTAGAGGGAGTTTTTTCACACAGAGGGTGGTGGGGGTATGGAATGCGCTGCCAAGTAAAGTGGTGGAGGCAGGTACTCTGGAGTTATGTAAGAAATACTTAGATGGGCACATGAACAGAATGGGAATGGAGGGGTATAGAAAACTGATTTAAAATAGGGATCATGAGCCTTGGGAGTCGCTGGGAAGTGTGTAAATAGATGATGATATTGATGTACTTGTTTTTATCCTACAGGGGCTTTGGTCCACCTTGTTGTCTAACAAGGGGCGTACACGCGATGGGTCGTGAGAGGGGCGGCTCTTGGATTTTTTTCGAGAGTATCCTAGTGCTTCACGTCGTTAGTGTACGCTTGACCTGGACCATTTGATGGGCAACACGACAGCTCAGTGACTATCGCTGTGCTGGGCAGATACATGGATTTGGGCCTGTGTCTGTGGGAGTTTGCGCATTCTCCCCGTGCTTGCGTGGGTTTTCTCCGGGTGCTCCGGTTTCCTCCCACATCCCAAAGATGTGCTCTTAGGCTAATTGGCAAAACAAATTCTCCCTAAATTGTCTCAAATTTGTTTTTTAATCCATAGATCTATAAACATGGACAGGGATCGCGGGTAGAGATGGGAACGTCGGGGTGGCGGCGCCGGCTCGTTGGGCCGAAGGGCCTGTTTCTCGTGCTGTTTTGTTCTTTGTTCTTTGTTCTAACCCAGTCCAACACTGGCAACTCCACATCATTCTTTCTTGATGCCAGCAGACAATTGCGGAATAATGTGATAACCAACAGGCTAGCAAACCACAAGAAAAATATCATTCAGTCAACACTTTGGCATGTCAGCTATGACTGTCACCAATTTTTACAGATGCACCATAGAAAACATTTTTCTGGTTGTATCGCAACTTAGTATGGCTCCTGCTTTACCCAAGACTGCAGAAGGTTGTGAATATAGCCCAATCCATCACGCAAACTAGCTTCCCATCCATTGACTCAGTCTACACTTCCCACTATCTTGGCAAAGCAGCCAGCATAATTAAGGATGAAACCCCCCCCCCACCCCCACCCCACACACACACACACACCGGACATTCTCTCTTCTACCTTCTTCCGTCGGGAAAAAGATACAACAGTCTGAGGTCACATGCCAACTGACTCAAGAACTGCTGCTGTCAGACTTTTGAATGGACTTAGTTGCATAAAGTTGATCTTCCTCTACATATGACTGTAACGTTACATTCTGCCCCCTCTCCTTTCCTTCTCTATGAATGGTATGTTTTGTCTGTATAGTGTGTAAGAAACAATACATTTCACTGTATAATAATACACATGACAATAATAAATCAAATCAAAATCAAATATATCCAGCTGCCTCTTGAATATTTTCAACGTTTTGGCATCAATTTCTTCCCTTGGTAATGAATTCCACAGGCTCACCACTCTCTGGGTGAAGAAATGTCTCCTCACTTCCATTCTAAATGGTCTATACTAAATCCTCAGACTGTGACTGCTGATTCTGGACTCCCTCCCTCCCTCCTTGCATCTACCCAATCTAATCCTGTCAGAATTTTATAAGTCTCTATGAGATCCCTCCCTCATTCATGGAACTCCAGTGAACACAATCCTAACCTAGTCAATCTCTCCTCATACTTTGGTCCTGCCATCCCCGGAATCAGCCTGGTAAACCTTCACTGCACTCCCTTGAGAGCAAGAACATCCTTCCTCAGAAAAGGAGACCCAAAACTGTACACAGTACTCTAGGTGTGGCCTCACCAAGGTCCTATACAATTGTAACAACACATCCCTGCTTGAAACCTCTCATACTGAGGGCCAACATGCTGTTTGCCTTCTTTACTGCCTGCTAATCAGGCCATCACATCTGTGACCTAACACCGTTTAGGTGGTGTTAGATCATGAGTGATGAAACACCATTTTCCCACCTTAATCCTTTGATTCCCTTACTAATTAAAAATACATCTATCTCAACCTTAGACACACTTAATGATGCAGCCTCTACAGCCCTCTGTAGTAACCGCTGGGCAGCTCTGTGGCAGAGCTGGGTTTGATCCCTGGCTTGGGTCACTGACAGTGGAATTTTCACGTTCTCATGTCTGTGTGGGTTTCCTCTGGGTGCTCCGGTTTTCTCCCACAGTCCAAAGATGTGTGGGTTAGCTGGATTGACCATGCTAAATTGTCCTGTACTGTCAGGGGCATTAGCAAGGTAAATGCATGGCATTACAGGGATAGGGCCTGAGTGAGATTGTGACTGGTACAGACTCAATGGGTGAACAACCACTTTCTGTACTGTAGGGTTCTATGATGATAAGGGAAAAGATACTGGGATGATCTCCAGTTGAGCAGAGAAGGTTGTTGACAAAGGGTGGTTAGTTTAAAGTGTCACAAATTTAGGAGCAAGGTCAGTGGAGAAATTTGTAATATAGATTCTTGGTTTTGGCCTATGGCTGAGGAGGAGTACAGGCTACCTCTTGAGGAGATGTGATGAATCAGAAGAAGATACAAGGCCACAGGGAATGTGTATGGCAGAGGGATTCATTTTGGATTGCCGCTGTTAAGAACTGACACAGATATGATGGCCTGAATGGCCTCTGTATGTCTTTTAAATATATGTCATTCCAAATTTAATGTTGGAGTGTCAAAAACTCCTGATTATAAACACCACATTAACTTCCAACCTACTCAGTGCTTCCTACACCACAATATTTTCATCTGCTGCACATCTGTCTCACTTTGCCTCTCCTCCATCCATCACTCTCTCTTATTTGCCTCAGTCGTAAACTAATAATGAGTTGTGAGAGGATGTTGGAATGACATTCTGCTCAGGATAATTTCTAAACAGCAACATTTGTGCAGCACAGTGGTTAGCAGTGTTGTCTCACAGTGCCAGGGACCGGGTTCAAATCTGGACTCGGGTCACTGCCCTTGTGGAGTTTGCATGTCCTCCCCGTGTCTGTATGGGTTTCCTCTGGGTGCTCAGGTTTCCTCCCACACTCCAAAGATGTGCAGGTTAAGTGGATTGGCCATGTTAAATTGATCCTTTGTGTTGGGGGATTAGCAGGGTAAATGGGGTTACGGGGGTAGAATCTGGGTGGGATGGGCTAAATAGCTGCCTTCAGCACTGTATGGATTCTATGGGATGACCAGTGTTCTGGAGTTTGATTTTTATTTTGAGGGAGGAGTGTTAAACAAGGCACTAGGAATTGCTACAGGATTCCTAAGGTCCATCTAAAACATAGCTAGATGATGTTTGATGCTGTACTGAAGCATTAACCTAGATTTATATGCTCAGTTCCTGGAGTGTGTCTTGAAGCTAAAATTTACTAATTAAGAGCTGAGTTTATTGCTAATTGAGCCAAGCTACCACACAATAAATACGGAGAGAGTGCTGAGAGGATTCACCAGTGCCATAAGCAATGTTTATTCTCTGCAGTCACTAGTGCACCATATAAATACCAATAAACCACTTCAAATTAAACTGGAGCATTTGTGACAACCAAGGCTATTACCTGAGCTTTGATCTCCAAACCCATTCACATAAGAGCACTAACATGATATCAAACATCTTGTACTTGGATCCTAAACAGGCTGACTACCTCTCGTATCACAACCCTGTTACACTAGAAAGTGATGTGGAGATGTCAGCATTGGATAGCGGTGGACACAGTAAGAATTCCCACAACACCAGGTTAAATCCCAACAGGTTTATTTGGCAGCACGAGGGTGCCATCTCAGGAGCCCAAATGCAGTGTGGATAAGTGAACTGTCTACATGACCCTTAGATTATGGTTGCCCCAGGTATTGTCCCTCACACTGTGCAGAGTTTGTTGATTTTCTATTAAGGATTGTGTGGTGGGGTGGCACAGTGGGTTAGCACTGGTGCCTCACAGCTCCAGGGACCCGGGTTCGATTCCCGGCTTGGGCCACTGTCTGTCTGTGTGGAGTGTGCATGTTCTCTGCATAGATTTCCTCTGGGTGCTCCAGTTTTCTCCCGCAGGCCAAAGATGTGCAGCTTGGGTAGTTTGGCCGTGCTAAGTTGAGCCTTAGTGTCAGGGGGATTAGGAGAGTGAGTATGTGGGGTTACGGAGATAGAGTCTGAGTGGGAGTGTTGCTAGTGCAGATTCGATGGGCTGTGTGGCTTCCTCCTGCACTGTGGAGATTCCATGATTGTCTGGCAATAAGGGTACCTTGGATTGGGACAGACAAATTGCCTCCCCTCTGTAATCTCCACTGCACTTGCCTGAGGAAGACACAAGAGTGTTGAAAGCTCGCTTTTTTACTATCAAATAAATCGGTTGGATTAATAATTGGTGTTGCTAAATTCTTACTGAGTTCTTATCTCCTTCAGCCTGACATCCCTGTACCTCAGATCTTGAATCTGCTTCCAGTGCATACCCTTTCCTCTGTGTATTCCACTACTGCGGGTGTCAGAGGTTCTCATTTTCCCAGCCTTAGAATTTCTGGAAATCCTTCTACTCTTATTAGTTATTGACGTCCCTTTAAAAAATTTAGAAGTCTGATTGTTCCCAGCCTCCAGAACTGTGTATTTAACAAATCATCGAGGAGGAGACTGACCTAAGGCATGGGAGGCTGGCTGATGATAAGTGATTTGCTGAGAACTAATGGTCTAAGGCAGCGGTAAAGCTCTATTTATCAGATTGACTGGGACTAGCACAATGGTTAGCACTGCTGCCTGTCAGTGCCAGGCCCCCAGGTTCAATTCTGCCTTTGGGTCACTGTCTGTGTGGAATTTGCATGTTCCTTCCATCGCTGCGTGAGCTTTTTCCAGGTGCTCCGGTTTTTTTCCCCACAGTATAAAAGATGTGCGGGTTCAGTGTGGATGCTGGAATCTGAAATCAAAAGGGAAAATGCTGGAAAATCTCAGCACTTCTTACTGCACAGTAAGAAGTCTCACAACACCAGGTTAAAGTCCAACAGATTTGATAGCATAAACTTTCGGAGTGCTACTCCTCACCTGAGGAGGAGCTCTTTTCTCTCAGATCTTTTCTTTCCTTACAGATACTGCCAGACCTGCTGAGATTTTCCAGTGTTTTCCTTCTGGTTTCTGCATGCTAGGTGGATTGGCCGTTGGAGTCTGAAAGATGTGTAGTTTGGGGAGATCAGCAGGGTAAATGTGTGGAGTTACTCAGTGCAGGGGGTGGGACTCTGTCAGAGAGTCAGTGCAGACTCAGTGGGCTGAATGACTATCTTCTGCACAGTAGGGATTCTATGATTTGAAATGGTGTTCCCTCAGTATCTAGGTTACAGCTTATTTTTCACGAACAGTGCTTATTTAGCAGACAAGCCACCAGTAAGGGGCACTATAGCTCCACCTGAGATCCAGTTTCAAAATGAAATGATCCGATTCTTGAGTAACGGTAATCGGTAGTGTTATTCTCAGCTTTACCAATGTCTTTTCTTGCTTTCTTCTCCCCGTTTGAGTCTGAGATTTATTTTCAGCACTTGGATGCAGTAAGGGGCTATTTTTAAACTCTCAGCCCCCAGATTTATATTCTGTCTGTTTCTACAATGTTGGTATCAATACAAGCCACAGCGCTATTTATACAACTATTTCCTAATGTTAACCTTTCACAGTCTCAGGACATGCCAAAGCACTTTATAGCTAGTTAAGTCCATCTGTTATATGAGAAATGAAGCAGTATGTTTAGACACAACACCATACTCACAAACTGCAGTGACACAATGAACACGTATCTGTTTTAGTGATGCTAGCTAGAGGATAATTGATGTGTTGGGTCACTTCTCCAAGGATAATTCCCTGCTACCTTTCACATTAACGACCGAGGAATCCTATGTCTACCCACAAAGCCTCACAAAAAGTTAGTGTGCAGATACAGCAAGGTATTAATTAGGATGATGCACTGGAATGTTCTGGGTTGTTGCAAGGGGAGTGGAATTCTCTTTCTCAGATAGCCTGGTATATGAATATTTTTAAGGATGACTTGGTTAGACTTCTGATAGAAAAAGGAATCCAGGCTAATAGGGGGCTGAGGCAAGGTGGAGGTGGGACCATAATTAGATCATATTTTTAACATAGAACATTACAGCGCAGTACAGGCCCTTCGGCCCTTGATGTTGCGCCGGCCAGTGGATCCTCTAACCTAAACTATTCCAATATCATCCATATGCCTATCCACCGAACATTTGAATGCCCCCAAAGTAGGCGAGTCCACAACTGCTGCAGGCAGGGCATTCCACGCCCTCACCACCCTCTGTGTAAAGAACCTGCCTCTGACATCCGTCCTATAACTACCACCTCTTAATTTAAAGTTATGTCCCCTCGTGTTGGTCATCACCATCCGAGGAAAAAGGCTCTCACTATCCACCCTATCCAATCCCTTGATCATCTTATACGCCTCAATTAGGTCACTGCGAAACCTTCTTCTCTCTAATGAAAATAACCTCAGGTCCTTCAGCCTTTCCTCATAAGGCCTTCTCACCATACCAGGCAACATCCTGGTAAACCTCCTCTGCACCCTTTCCAATGCTTCCACATCTTTCTTATAATGCGGCGACCAGAACTGTACGCAATACTCCAAGTGCGGCCGCACCAGAGTTTTGTACAGTTGTAACATAACCTCACGGCTCCTAAATTCAATCCCTCTACCAATAAAAGCTAACACACCGTATGCCTTCTTAACAACTTTATCAACCTGGGTGCCAACTTTCAAAGAGCTATGTACTTGTACCCCAAGATCCCTCTGCTCAACAACACTATTAAGGGTCCTTCCATTAGCCCTATATTTCATATGCCTGTTATTCCTACCAAAGTGAATCAGACATCTCAGAACCATAATTTTAACATCTCACCCACAAGATGAGATAGCACGCAAACTACATAGCATGCAAGAAATGATACATTTTTCAATGTATACTAATATGTTTGACAATAAATCAGAAGATGGCACCTCCAACAGTGTAGCACTCAGGTGCTATATCAAAGGTTACCAATATGGGCGACACAATGGCATAGTGGTTAGCACTGCTGGCTCACAGCCACCAGGGACACAGGTTCAATTCCAGCCTTGGGTGGACTTTTGTGCATGCTTCCCATGGCTGCGTAGGTTTCCTCTGGTGCTCCAGTTTCCTCCCACAGTCCAAAAATATGCGGGTTAGGTGAACTGGCAATGCTAAATTGACCCTAGTGTAAGGGGATTAGTAGGGCAAGTAAGTGAGGTTAAGGGAATAGGGCCCGGGTGGGATTGTGGTCAGTGCAGACTCGATGGGCCAAATGACCTCCTACTGCACTGTAGGGATTCTATGATTAGAGCATGATGTGCGGAGCGGGGTGGTGCAGTTGGGGGAGGTAACAAGAATTAACAAGAATTGGTTCATAGAACCAAGTAGAATCATACAGTGCAGAAGCAGAACAGTCAGCCCATGGAGTCTGCACTGGCCACAATCCCATGCAGCCTCAATCCCCATTTACCCCCGCTGGCCCCTCTGATAGTAAAAGACAATTTAGCATGGCTAATTGATCCAACCCACACATCTTCCAGACTGTGGGAGGAAACCGGAGCACCCAGGAGCCCACGCAGACACGGGAGAATGTGCAGATTTTACACAGACAGTGACCGAAGCCAGGAATCAAACCTGAGTCCCTGGTGCTGTGAGGTGGTACTTGCTAATCACTGTGCCATCCTGTCACCTGACAAGCTGAAAAGAGCAGGGATAAATAGACCTCTTTTGGATTGTTAAGATGTAACTAGCAGAGTGTCACAGGGATCAGTGCTAGGACCTCAGTTGTTTATAATCAATGTCAACGACTTGGAAGGAGGAACTGTATGCACACTAGCTAGGGTTTCCGGTGACATCAAGATAAATAGTTTAAATAGTCAAGAGATGATAGAGAGTCTAGAAAGGAATGTACTGGATAAATGGGCGACACAGAAGTACCATGGTTAGCACTGCTGTTGCACAGCACCAAGAACCCTAATTCAATTCCTGGTTTGAGTCACTGTCTGTGTGGAGTCTGCATGTTTCTCCCCGTATCTATGTGGGTTTCCTCCGCATGCTCCAGTTTCCTTTCGCAGACTGAAAGATTTGCTGGTTAGGATGCATTGACCTGAACAGGTGCCCAACTGTGGTGACTAGGGACATTTCACAGTAATTTCATAGCAGTGTGAATGTAAGTCTTACTTGTGATTAATAAATAAACTTTACTTTTTACTTAAACGAGTGGGCAATAAGAGAGCAGATGGAGTGTAAGTGGAAAGTGTGAACTTGTCCACTTTGGCAGAACGAATAATAAAACAAGAGTAATTTTTAAATGGAGAGAAATCACAGAATTCCTGAGGTACAGAGAGATCACAAAAAGTTAGTGTGCAGATACAGCAAGGTATTAATTAGGATGATGCACTGGAATGTTCTGGGTTGTTGCAAGGGGAGTGGAATTCTCTTTCTCAGGTAGCCTGGTATATGAATATTTTTAAGGATGACTTGGTTAGACTTCTGATAGAAAAAGGAATCCAGGCTAATAGGGGGCTGAGGCAAGGTGGAGGTGGGACCATAATTACATTAGCCATGATTCTATTGATTGGCAAATCAGACTGAAAGGGCTGAATGCTCTACTTCTGCTCCTCACTCCTATGTTCATTCTGTACTGCCAGCATCTCCGACAGTATGATACTCCCTTAGTACTTCTCTGGAGTGTCGGCTTGGGTTATGTGCTCAGGTCTACTGCATGGGACTAGAACTTGCAACCTTTTGACTCTGCAAATAAGAAGCACCCTAAGGTGCTGCACAAACAAGTAGAAGGAAATGGACGCTGACACTGGAAAGGAGAGCTTTAAATGAAGAAGGTGAGCTTTGTAAGAAGGAAATCTTATCTTCCCTCTCCATATTTGTGACAATGAGTCAATTGTGCACAGAAAATCAGACAAATCTTTCTTCCAACATAAGCTAGTGGGATATGGAACATTCAGCAAAAACAAATGCTGTTGTGGCTAATTCTTTTTATAGAGAATTATAAAATCCCACAGTGCAGTAGGAAACCATTTGTCCCATCAAGCCTGCACTAATAACACACTATCCCCATAATCCCACATATTTACCCTGGTAACATCCTCCCCCCTGACACTATTTACCCTGCTCTAATTCCCCTGCCACTAAGGGACAATTTAGCTTGGCAATCCCCCTAACTAGCACATCTGTTGGACTGTGGAAGGAAACCCGGGCACCCGGAGAAAACCCATGCAGACATGGGGAGAATGTGCAGACTCTGTGCAGACAGTGATCCAAAGCTGGAATTGAACCCAGGTCCCTGGTGCAGTGAGGCAGCAGTGCTAACCACTGCACTATCCATTGACCAAGAGCTACATAAATATCTGGCTAAGATTCAGGTTAGCAGCAATCCCAACAGGTGTAGATTGACATCTCGAAAAATGCTACGTGGTAATGGATAAATATTTGGGAGAATTGCTCAGCAACCTTCGGGAACTAGAGAGTATTTAAATCAAAATATAGCTCATGCGATTAAGTAGATTGGAAAGGGCCTGTGACTCCACAAGCAGCAAACAGATGAGATGGATAACAGGTCAATCTGTATTTATTTGGTATGTTGGCGTGGAGCTCCCTGTTGTAATCTGAATCTTGCTTTGGAACCTTCTGCATTCACCTAGAGAAGCAAGTGGGCCCTCATAACATAATATCCCGTCCAAAAGGCAGCATTTCCAACAATGAAGCATACCCTTGGCACTGGAGCACATTCTTAGCGTGTCTAAAAGATCTTGCTGTCAACTGCGACTAGTGGATAAAATTATAATTTTCCTTTAAAGCATCCTCCACAAGTGTGCAGCTCCAGGGCAATTAGCCAGAGGAACCCACAGAAGCAGTTCAGGAGCAGAGAAGGTCTGAGACGGTGACTGGACGATGTGTAGCTTTGCACTGCCTGTGGGTGGGGCCGTGCTTATGCCTCAAGACCACAGCCTGTATATAAAGTGGGTGATATAAAAACAGTCAGGGACACATCTCAAAATCCTGCTGCATTCAGTTAGGGAATAGGGAATGTGACAGAAGCTGAGAGGAGGGAGCAATAAAGACCCTAATATATTTAAAGAAAAGGGGTTAACCAGTTGATGTATTTGGAAAGAGAGGAAAGGAAATTAGTAGTGAATCCAAAAGAATATTTTTTTTTCTAAGTGAACTATATAATTAGATACAGAGATATTTTTGTCCAGGCTAAAAGACAAACGATAGAAGGGATAAAGGATTGCAGAAAGGAAAAGAACAGAAGGAAATATTAAATAGATCTGGGAAGAATAGAAATAAAAGATATAGGAATTTTAATTCAGTTGACAGAAAGAGAAATAAAGTTTTTAAAGATCAGGTGAAGAGTGAAAAACCGAGTCAGAGGAGCAATAAGCTTGCATCATAAGGGAAGGAAGCACTTTACACATTG
Organism: Sphyrna mokarran; assembly: GCA_024679065.1. Taxonomy (NCBI): domain Eukaryota; kingdom Metazoa; phylum Chordata; class Chondrichthyes; order Carcharhiniformes; family Carcharhinidae; genus Sphyrna; species Sphyrna mokarran. The sequence goes on along the minus strand of JAGIQG010000042.1, from coordinate 667,409 downwards.
TGCCACTGTCCTAGTAAACCTCTCGCTCTCTGACTCCAGCGCATGCTACAATCCTTCGACACTACAGGCAGGTCAGTGCATTACTTCAGGAGTGTTGGAGGGAGTGAAAGATCTGGGACTGTGAGGGCCATGCCTGCCAGACTCTGTTGATCTAACACTTGTTTATACCCATGGAGTTAAACAGATCATCCTTTGTGCTCTACCTACTGGTTTTATGGAAAGGTAAGGGACAAGTTTTTTTTCTCTCTTCCTCTCTCTCTTAACCTATCCTCTCTCTTTTTCTGCCATTATATCACTTTCCCTCTTTTTACCCTTTCCTCATTCCATTCCTGGTCGTTCATATTATCTTCTTAAATGTACAGTTTCTCAGGATAAGGAATGTGGAGTAGTGGTGGGGTTACTGTACAGGTAGCTCATGCCGCAAAGGAAATCTTCATTTGTGTTGCTGTAATCCGTTGTGTAAAGTTTAAAGAGTCAAATAACTCCACAGGTTTTTATTAGTGTTCTTTTATCCTGGCTGTCTTTTACTGTGGCACTTTTTCCTATATTATTTCAATGGATGGGAGGATATTTAATGTAATGTACTGATTGACGAAGGGAACTGATTGACCCTCAATGTGAGCGCTGGTTGGGAAAGTAACTACTTAAAGGTAAAAAGGATCTGGGACGGTATGAGTAGAGATGCAATAACGGTCTGGCTGAAGGGAGCCACTAGGCTAAGAATTAAACAGTGGATTGAGATAAACAGATATATTCTTGGGCTTGAGAAACAACCCCGTACTCTTGTGGCTCTTTTCATCAAAGCGATCCAGGGGTTGCTTACTAGAACTAGGGGGCATGGCCTCAAAACAAGGGGGAGCAGGTTTAGTACTGAGTTGAGGAGGAATTTCATCCAAAGGGTTGTGAATCTGTGGAATTCCCTGCCCAGTGAAGCAGTTAGGCTACCTCATTAAATGCTTTTAAGGCAAGGATAGATAGATTTTTGAACAGTAAAGGAATTAAGGGTTATGGTGAATGGGAGGGTAAGTGGAGCTGAGTCCACAAAAAGATCAGCCATGATCTTATTGAGTGGTGGAGCAGGCTCGAGGGGCCAGATGGCCAACTCCTGCTCCTAATTCTTATGTTCATTATCAGACAAACCTGACATGAGCTGTTAAAGAGATATTAAAGTGGATGACCAAAAGGCTGGTCAAATATGTTAATTTTATGGAGCGTCTTAAAGGAAGGGAGACATGATTCTCATAGCTAAGTTTTAAAGTTTATTCATTGGTGTCACAAGTCGGCTTACAGTAACACTGCAGTGAAGTTACCCCTAGTTGCCACACTCTGGCACCTGTTCAGATACACAGGGAGAACGTAGAACAACCAATGGAAACTAATCGGCATGCCTTACAGAGGGTGGGAGGAAACCAGAGTACCAGAGGAAACCGATGCAGACACGGGGAGAACATGCAGACTCCACCGAGACAGTGACTCAAGCTGGGAATTGAACCCGGACTCTCTGAGGCAGCCGTGCCAACCACTGTGCCACCCTAAGTAGAGTTGAGGCAAGATGAAATTAGCCATGATTATTGAATGGCAGAGCAGGTTTGAAGAGCTGAATTGTCCACTCCTGCTCCTAGTTCTAACGATAAAGGGAAGGGGAAAGTTCTGGAATTCAGCTGCACGTGTGCTAACTCACACCAAGTCCCATCCACACAGTACCTCTGTGTTTACCAACCTCACTGGCTGTCAGAAAATAGACAGCTGCAACTTATTATCAGGTTCATTCAGTTAGTGTTTGTGTGAAACCCTACAATTTTTGGTTGTTTTTCTCCACAGCCAGTCTGGTAGTATTTGTGACTGGGAGGAGTCCCATGAGAGGGATTTGCAGAATGTGGGGCTTTGGCAGTGCCAAAAGTGAAGCAATTAAAATTGGGAAGAGGACAGACTTTGAGAAAGACTGAGAGGGTTGGAGGAGATCACAGAGCTAGGAAGGCACACAACCATGAAGGGTCTTTTAAAAGCAGATAGAAATGAGGCGTTATTTAACTGGGAGCCAGTGAAGGTCAGCGCACACAGGAATGGTGGATGAACAAGGACTGGGTGAGAGCTTAGTCACAGGCAGCTAAGTTTTGAGTGCTCTTACGGATGGTAGGAAATGGATTGCTGTGGCAGGACTGTGCTGGAATAGAAGTCTAAAGTAAAGTGTGTTAGCCACAAGTCGGCTTATGTTAGCACTGCAGTGAAGTTACTGTGAAAGTGCCCTAGTCGCCACACTATGGTGCCTGTTCAGATACACTGAGGGAGAATTTAACATGGCCAGTGCATCAAATGAGCACGTCTAAGTTTGAAGTTTATTTTATTAATGTCACAAGCAGGCTTACATTTACACTGCAATGAAGTTACTGTGAAAATCCCCTAGTTGTCGCAATTTGGCGTCTGTTTGGGTTACATTGAGGGAGAATTTAACACGGCCATTGCACCCTAACCATCTAGTTTAGAGATATCAAAGACAATGGGTGAAGAAGGTTCAGTGCAGAGGGGCTGAGGCAGGGAAGGGTTTATTAATTATTTGTTTATTAGTGTCACAAGTAGACTTACATTAATACTGCAATGAAGTTACTGTGAAAATCCCCTAGTTGTCACAGGAGGAGAATGTTCAAACTCTGCATAGACAGTGACCCAAGCTGGGAATTGAACCCAGGTTCCTGGCGTTTTGAGGCAGCAGTGCTAACCACTATACCACTCCAATATCCCACTAATCCCCTTAACCTATACATTTTGGAACATCAAAGGGTAATGTAGCTTGGTTAGTCCATCTAACCTACACATCTTTGGATTGTGGGAGGAAGCCCGAGTACCCTGGGAGGAATCCTGGGCAGAAGGGGGGAAATCAGGATATTGAATTTGATGATCAAAATGAATGGTGGAGCAGGCTTGAAGGGCCGAATGGCTTACTCTTTTTTCTAGTTTCTATGCAAGCCCACGCAGACATGGGGAGAACATGCAAACTCGACACAGACAGTGACCCAAGGCGAGAATCAAACCCAGGTTCCTGGTGTTGTGAGCCTGCAGTGCTCACAACTGTGCCAAGAATTTTGAATAAATAGTGATAATGGTATTTGTCCTAATCAGGTTGGCTTGAAACTTTGATAATGGTCTTTTTATTACTAGAAGTACAGTATTTGGAGTTGTTGTCAAAATAGCCTTAACTGCATTCTAGTACATCCAGAGGAGTGCACAGGCTGTAATAAGAACGTGCCAACAGTGGAACCTTGTAAAGATGGCTTTGTTAAATCAAGAGACAAGATGGGAATGTGAGGATTATCATATCACTCAATGGACCAGATGGCCCACTTCTGCACTTGCATTTTATGATCTTATTACTGAAGGACACAGTGATTAGCTGCCTCACAGCATCAGGCACCTGAGTTTGATTCCAAGCTTGGATCATTGTCTTTAACGTTGCAGCTTAATGAATGATTTCTGGAAATCTAAGTATAGTACACTACTCGTTCCTCTTTATCCACAGCTCATGTTACTTCTGCAAAAAAACACTCCAGTAAATTAGTTAAACATGATTTGCAGAAAACCACTTTGACTTTGCCTGATAAGCTTGATTTTTTTTCCCAGTAGCCTGCTGTAATGTCCTTAATAATAGCTGCTAACATTTTTCCTATGGCCGTACAGTGGCACAGTGGTTAGCTCTGCTGCCTCACAGTGTCAGGGACCCGGGTTCAATACCCGTCTTGAGTCATTGTCTGTGCAGACTTGCATGTTCTCCTGTGTCAGTGTGTGTTTCCTCTGGGTGCTCCGGTTTCCTCCCACAGTCTGAAAGATGTGTTGGATAGGTGCATCAGCCGTACTAAATTCTCCCTCAGTGTACCTGAATAGGTGGCAGAGTGTGGTGACTAGAGGATTTTCACAGTAACTTCATTGCAGTGTTAATGTAAGACTACTTGTGACAATAATAAAATAGACTTCAAACTGAGGATGCTGGTTAGGTGGTTTGGCCATGCCAAATTCTTCCTCAGTGTATCCAAACAGGGTGCCAAAGTGTGGCGACTAGGGGATTTTTACAGTAACGTCAGTGCAGTATTAATGTAAACCCACTTGAGACACTAATAAGTAAACTTTAATTAACTTTACTCATCTGTGCCCTGCTTTTGTAACTGTGTTATGGTGGGCCAAATAAGTTTTCGGTAACACTGATGTACAAATTGTGATGGTGGGAGGCTAGTCAATGGTGGTACATCAGAAGATCTGAGGAGATAGACGAACGTAATGCTTCTTCCATGTGTGTTTGAGGTAAAAGGAACTTTAACAAAACTTTCTATTCTCCTAACAGCCTAAAATAAATAGCTGAGGCTTACTTTTTATGAGATGAATTCATTCTGTGTTTTTCATGAAAACTTAAATTTTGGTAATTATTGCTCCAAAAGTCACTCCAGCAGCATTGCTGACTTTTTTTTTATTCATTCATGGGACATGGGCCAGCGTTTATTGCCCATCCCTAGTTGCCCTTGAGAAGGTGGTGGTGAGCTGCCTTCTCAAATTGCTGCAGTCCATGTGCTGCGGGTTGACCCACAATACCGTTAGGGAGGGAATTCCAGGACTTTGACCCAGTGACTGTGAAGAAATGGCTGATATATTTCCAAGTCAGGATGGTGAGTGGTTTGGAGGGGAACTTGCAGGTGGTGATGAATGAGAAGACCTGCTGGTGTGATGGAGTGGTTCTGTTCATATCCAACCAGGAGATTCAATCTTCCCAAGGAACATGTTCCCCCCCTCCATCGCCTCTGATCTCCCAGGGCGGGGCCTTAATGACCCCTGTCCCCACTAGTGGGGTGAGCATACCTGTTCCTTGTTAGTGAGAGCTCATTCTCCTCTTTTCTACATGAAGTTCCTCCGGGCATTCCAGTTTCGTCCCACAGTCCAAAGACATGTAGGTTAGGTGCATTGGCCATGCTGAATTGTTCCTTTGTGTCTCAAGATGTGCAGATGAGGTGCACTGGTCATGCTAAATTGCCCCTTAGTGTCCAAAGATGTATAGATTAGGTGAATTAGCAGGGTAAGCTCATGATGGGGATAGGGCGAGGGTATGGACTTAGATAAGATGCTCTGTTGGAGAGTCATTGCAAACTTGATTGGCTGAATGGCCTCTTTCTGCACTGTTACGTTTCTATATTGATGGAATTCATTTGTATTTTAAATACCCATATTCCTCTGCATTTCAGAACTCTGTGATCTTTCACCATTTAGATTATGTGCTTTTTTTTAATCGATTGCTGTCAAAATGGACAATTTCACTTTTTCCCACATCATACTCCATTTGCCAGACCTTTGCTCACTCACTTAATCTATCTCTATCCCTTTGTAGCCTCTTCATTGTTACTCACAGTAGCTGGGCTGAGGTGGAAGAATCAATCCACGCTGGTCTTTAGGTTTAAATTGGTTTATTGTAAGATTCATCCTCAACGCTATTGGCTTATAAGAAGCTCTCCACCGGAAGTGTTCCAGCTATCTCTATAGGACAATCACATGTTTAACTAGCAAAGGAACAATTTCCTTAAGGTAATAGTTACACACTGTAATGAGTAGCACACTGACACCTTTGTCCTCTTCACTTCTATCTTTATGTCAAGAGCAAATTTAGCAACCTTTGGTCCTGTCATCCAATTCATTGATATAAATCATAAGTTGAGGCTTCAGCATTGATTCCTGTGGCACACCACTTGTTATATTCTGCCAACTGGAAGAGGCTGCTGCATTGTTCCATTGAAGCTCAACGCAAACTGGATGAACAGCACCTCATCTCCCAGAAAGGCATATTACAGCTTTTCAATCTCAACATCAAATTCAACAACTTCAGATTATTCGCTCTATCCTATCCCTTTGTTTTCATTCTATTTAATTTGTAACTGTTCTCTACCTTTTATTTCTTCATTGTCTTCCTGTGTTTTTCTTTTAGCTTCCTTCCCCCAATCTTTGCTCCTAATTTATCCTCTCTTTCCTTTTCTTGCCCTTTGCTCCCCCCACCCAAACATCTTCATTTGTGATGTAGAGATGCTGGCATTGGACTGGGGTAAGCGCAGTAAGAAGTCTCACAACACTAGGTTAGAGTCCAATAGATTTATTTGGAATCACGAGCTTTCAGAGCACCCAATGAAGGAGCAAGCACTTTGAAAGCTTATGATTCCAAACAAATCTGTTGGACTTTAATGTGATGTTGTGAGACATCTTCATCTGTCACAGTTTACCCTCTGATTTCAGTTTCTCTGCCATTTGGCCATTCATACCCTTTATTCTTTCTATGGACTGCCATTAGTAGCCTTTCCCCCAATTTTTGTGGCTATGACTCATTTTTCATTTCCTCACCCTGAAGTATAAATATCTCCCACTTTCTGTGCTTTTTAGCTTTGACAGAGGATCATGTGGACTTGAAACATCAGCTCTTTTCTCTCCTTACAGATGCTGCCAGACCTGCTGAGGTTTTCCAGTATTTTTTCTTTTGGTTTCAGGGAAGGACCCACTTATGCCTACTCTGTTTCCCGTTAGCCAGCCAATCTTCTCCCCCAGTGTAACCCAAACAGATGCTGGAATGTGGTGTCTAGGGGATTTTCACATTGCAGTGTTAATATAAGCCTATTTGAGACACTAATAAAAGTAAAAATATATGTAAGATGCTATTTGGCCAGTAGTTCCCTCCTTTTTATCTTCCTTTTTGATTAAATGAATTATATTTGCTATTTTCCAATCTGATGAAACAAAGAACAGTAGAGCACAGAAACAGTCCCTTCGACCCTCCAATCCTACGCTGACCATGATGCCTACCTAAACTAAATCTGTACGCACTTAGAGTCCGGATCTTTCCATTCCCATCCTATTCATGTGTATTTATCTAGTTGCCTCTTAAATGCCATTATCGTACCTGTTCCCACCACCTTTCAGGCAGTGTGTTCCAGAGATTCACTATCCTCGGTGTAAACCTTCCCTGAATCTAGGGAGTTCTGAAAAGTTAAAACCTAAGCATCAGCTATCACCCAAGTCACATCTTTTAAGACCCTTGGATGAAGTCCATCAGGACCCAGGGACTTGCAGCTCCAACACAGTGCGTGATTGTAAATTTCTTGAGTTGCCCCTTCCATTCCTGATTTTCAGCTATTTCTGAGACGTTACTTGTATCCTCTCGAAAAATAGCTGTTCAATTCATCTGCCATCTCTCTATTTTCTCTTATTAATTACCCAAATCCACTTTTCAAATGATCAGTGTTCACTTTGTTAACTCTTATTAAAATATCTATAGAAACTCTTACTATCTGTTTCCTATGTGTCTAGCTAACTTTCCCTCTTTGCTGTTTTTTTTATGTTCTGTCCAATCTTCTGCCCTGCCACCCATTTTTGTACAATTATATGTTGTTTTTTGAATATATCTATCTTTAACATTTTAGTTAACCACAGACAGTGAGTCCTCCCCTTGGAATGTTTCTTTCTCATTGGAATGTGTACATCCCTTCAAAATCTGCCACCGCATCTATATTGATTATGCTTCAACCTAATTTGGCAGTTCACTTTAGTTAGGTCTGCCTCCATATCCTCATAATTACCCTTTTTTAGGTTTAAAAGCACTAAGCTTGGACCCACTCTTCTCTCCCTCTGTAATAGCTTCAACTAGGCCATTGAGGTTGACCTATTGGAATATACACTCCCTGATTAAGGATTCAGTTGATGGACGCATCAGGGAGTCTTTTCCTTGTATTTAACCCGGGAATGTCAGTTCCTCTTGTACTCCCAAAGGAAGACTGCTGTTGGAATTGTAAATAAAGGGATTTTGGTGAAGGGACTTCAGCGTCCAAAGACTTGTTACAACCTCGAACTACATTAAACAATTAGAAGTAAAGTTTGTCCTCCTGCCTCACCTGATGTGCACCCATAGAACTTGATATTGAAAAGAAATCCTGACCGATTAATTTCTTTCCCCACACTAGCCATGCAGGTGGTGAAACCAGGTGAAACACATTAATAGCTATTTAAAAACACAGACCCTATCATTCCTGTGTTGTTTCCATGGTCGGTTGATGGATGTAAATAAACAAGATATGACAACAGTTTGGAGATAGCCTTCAAGAATGCACAATACTGCACCGTCCAGTGTCCAGAGCTCTCAACTGCATGTTTTCAGACCATTGAGCTCCATTGGAGTTGTTTACACAGCTTGCTTCAGTATTAAATGTTGACATAAAACTGCGACAACAAGCAAGTGTTTGCATAGATCAGATTCCAAAAAAATATACATGAGAGAGTAGATTCATAACAGGTACTTTAATTCTGTATTAATTTCAAGATGTGCACAGAATCCCCTCCCCCTCTCCCCCCTCCTCCCACCTTGCACCACTATTATCAAACAACAACTACAGTGCCGGACTTTGGACCGAATTACTAACTTTTTCCAGCGTTCCCTTGCCTGTAGGAATAAATTACCATTTTAAACTATTGCACGTGTTTCACCAAAATAAATATACACAGGGCACAGCTGTAATTTTTCTTCTAGTAAATTTATATTGAGCGTACGCTCCAGGTAACTAAGCAAAACAAGAAGCTGCAGCTTGGGTTATCCCTTGAGGGGAATCAAAGTAATCAGAGAGAGAGAAGGTGAAAAAGCAATCGCTGGCATTTCTAATGACGCAGCTAAATTGGAGTAGGGATGTGAGTCTGAACTGAAAATCAAAAAGAAGCCTGTTTTCTTCCAACAGTAGAGGCTCTGTCATAGCCTCCCCTCTCCACGCCCTCTCTCTCCACACAGGAAGATTCATAACCACCCACACTAAAAACACCACCATGTTCAGAGGAATGCAGGAGCCGACAGACCAGGTTATATTCTTCATGCACCATCTCTGAACTCCCATTTTCTTGCACTTGACCACCCCTTGAGTTTCAAGTCTTTCAGGAAAACTCCACCTTCAGCATTCGCAATGCTGGACACACCTCACCTTTGGCAGCAACTGTACCCGGTTTGCCCTGAGTTGAAATTAGCCACATTCACCTCTCGTAATGTGCCACGATGTTGGGTCGCAGTCCAACTACACAATGGAAGAGTGGAATTCAGTACCATTAGAATTCTGGTTCACTGATCTTCTTTAGGGAAGGTAATCTCCCGTTTTACCCGGTCTGGTCTACATGTGACTCCAGAGCCATAGCAATGTGATTGACTCTCAACTGCCCTTCAAAGAGCAACTAGGGATGGGCAATAAATGCTGGCCCAGCTAGCGATACCCGTGTTACCTAATGAATAAAAACAAAATTGTGCAGAATGAAGTTCCACGCAGGTTGTATCACTACTACATCCACAAAACTTGCTTAGAGGTGACAGTTGAAGGATATACATTAAGGATAGGTGATGGCCCAGTGGTATTATCGCTAGACTATTAATCTAAAAACACAGCTAATATTCTGGGGGACCTGAGTTCGAATCCCACCATGGCAGATGATGGAATTTGAATTAAATAAAGAATACCTGGAATTAAGAATCTACTGATAATCTATTATTGAAAAAACCCAGCTGGTTCCCTTTAGGGAAGGAAATCTGCTGTTCTTACCCAGTCTGGCCTAGATGTGACTCCAGAGTTACTGCAATGTGGTTGACTCTCAACTGCCTTCCAATGGTAACTAGGAGTGGGCAATAAATGCTAACCCAGCCAGCAATGCCCTTGTCCTAAAAATGAATAAAAACAAAATGAATTTAAAAAAACCACGAGAAGCAATTGGTTGGAACTATCCATTTAGGGATCCAAAACCTGATTCTTTGTAAACTGGAATTGATTAAGCAGTTCTTTCTCCCTGATTTGATTTGATTTATTATTGTAACATGTATTAGCATACAGTGAAAAGTATTGTTTCTTGCACGCTATACAGATGAAACATACCGTTATAGAGAAGGAAAGGAGAGGTTGCAGAATGTAGTGTTACAGTCATAGCTAGGGTGCAAAGAAAGATCAATTTAACGCAAAGTAGGTCCATTCAAAAGCAGCAGGGAAGAAGCTGTTCTTGAGTTGGTTGGTACGTGACCTCAGACTTCGGTATCTTCTTCCTGACGGAAGAAGGTGGAAGAGAGAATGTCCAGGATGTGCCGAGTCCTTAATGATGCCGGCTGCTTTGCCGAATGAGCAGGAAGTGTAGACAGAGTCAATGGATGGGAGACTGGTTTGTGTGATGGATTGGGTTATGTTCATGACCTTTTGTCTTGGGCAGTGCAGGAGCCCATATCAAGCTGTGATATAATCAGAAAGAACGCTTTCTGTGATGCATCTGTAAAAATTGGTGAGAGTTGTAGCTGACTTGCCAAATTTCATTAGTCTCCTGAGGACGTAGAGGCTTTGATGGGCTTTCTTAACTATAGTGTTGGCATGGGAGGAATCCAGAACAGGTTGTTGGTGATCTGGACACCTAAAAACTTGAAACTCTTGACCCTTTCAACATTGTCCCCATTAATGTAAATGTGGGCATATTCTCCTTTACATCTTTCTGAGATGGATGACAACCTCCCTTTGTTTTGTAGACACTGAGGGAGAGATTATTGTCGCTGCACCAGTTCACCAGATTCTCTCTCTCATTCCTGTACTCGGTCTTGTCATTATTTGAGATCTGACCCAATATGGTGGTGATTTCAGCAAACTTGAAAATGGAATTGGAGGGGAATTTGGCCACACAGTTATAAGTGTATAAGGAATATAGTAAGGGGCTGGAAGCACAGCCTTGTGGATGATCGTGGGGGTTGACCGCCTTTAACTCCGAGATGACAAAGACAGACTCACATCTGTTCAGGAACAGAACAAGATGTCATTAACATCTTGACTTTGCACAATGCAATCTTCTTGTTTTGTCTGTTTTACTGTTTCCCTAAAACATGGGGGTGGATACCTCTATCATCCAATTATGGCAGGAAACTGTCAGAATCCAACCCAAATAGGACAGTTGAGAATAAATATTGGCTGAGGTTAGAAATTGAAGAACTCAGAATCACCATATGGAAATCCACTCCAGTATTTACTCGAATGATTGACTTTGGCAGAAAATTGGTGAAGCATTAGTTATAATTGCTTTAGTTAAGTCGGTAGCACTGTTAATTTCTCCATCTTCTAGGCTTGAGCCTCATTTTAGAGGCTTAGATTTATAATCCAGGCTGAAAGTTAAATGCATTGCTAATGGAGTGCTGCCCTGTCATAGAATCCCGACAGTGCAGAACGAGGCCATCTGGCCCATTTGAGCCTGCACCGACCACAATCCCACCCAGTCCCTTATCCCGGTAACCCCACATATTTACCCTAGAGCAAAGAACAAATGAGCACAGGAAACAGGCCCTTCGGCCCAACGAGCCCATGCCACCACCCCGATGTTCCCACCTCTACCCGTGATCCCTGTCTATGTTTAAAGATCTATGGATTAAAAACCAAATTTGAGACAATTTAGGGAGAATTTGTTCTGCCAATTAGCCTAAGAGCACATCTTTGGGATGTGGGAGGAAACCAGAGCACCCGGAGAAAACCCACGCAAGCACAGGGAGAATGAGCAAACTCCCACAGACACAGGCCCAAATCCATGTATCTGCACAGCACAGCAATAGTCACTGAACTGTCGTGTTGCCCGTCAAATGGTCCAGATCAAGCGTACGCTAACGACGTGAAGCACTAGGATACTCTCGAAAAATCCAAGAGCAGCCCTCTCACGACCCATCACGTGCATGCCCCTTGTTAGACAACAAGGTGGACCAAAGCACCTGTAGGATAAAACAAGTACATCAATATCTTCGTCTATTTACAACTTCCCAGGGACTCCCTAGGCTCATGATCCCTATTTTAAATCAGTTTTCTATACCCCTCCATTCCCATCCTGTTCATGTGCCCATCTAAGTATCTCTTAAGAGTGCCTGTCTCCACCACTTTACTTGGCAGCGCATTCCATACCCCCACCACCCTCTGTGTGAAAAAACTCCCTCTAGCATCCAAATTGTACCTTACCCCCCTCACCCTAAGCCCGTTACCCCTCATGCTATTTGAGTCAATCCTCCTAACACTAAAGGGCAATTTATTGGCCAATCAACCTGACCATCACATATTCAGAGTGTGGGAGGAAATTGGAGCACCCAGAGGAATCCCACACAGACATGGAGAGAACATGCAAATTCCACACAGACAGTGACCCAATCCAGGAATTGAACCTGCGTCCCTGACCATGTGAGGCAGCAGTGCTAACCCACTGTGCCACCCCGGAAGTGCTGTTTATGGATGAGATGTTAAACCAAGGTACCATCTGTTCTCATATGAAAGATCCCATTGGCATGCAGCGAGGGGAGTTGATGGCCTAGTGGTATTATTGCTAGACTGTTAATCCGGAAACTCAACTAATGATCTGGGGACCCAGGTTCGAATCCCACACAGCAGATGGTGGAATTTGAATTCATTTAAAAAATATCTGGAATTAAGAATCTACTGATGATCACGAAACCATTGTCAATTGTCTGTACCTTTAAGACTTGATTATCTCTAAAGACTCACATTCCAACCATTATCTTGTAAATTGAGTTTGTATCTGTATACACCCTGTTTATGAACACAACTCCTCACTCACCTGAAGAAGGAGCAGTGCTCTGAAAGCTTGTGCTACCAAATAAACCCATTGGACTGTAACCTGTGAGACTTCTTACTGTGCTTATCCCAGTCCAATGCCAGCATCTCCACACCATTACCAGTCCAGTGACAATGCCACTGTGCCACTACCTCCCCTTTGTAAGTGAGAAGCTTTCTGTCCAGAGTATCCAGTCAGGAATACATGTTTGTAAATAGGGGTCAACTACATGTTCTCATAGTTTTTTTATTCATTCATGGGATATGGGCATCGCGGCTGGACCAGCATTTATTATCCATCCCTAGTTACCCTTAGAAGATGCTGGTGAACTGCCTTCTTGAATCGCTAAAGTTCAAGTGCTGTGGGTTGACCTGCAATGCTGTTTGGGAGGGAATTCCAGGATTTTGACCCAGCGACTGTGATATATTTCCAAGTCAGGATAGTGATTGGCTTGGAGGGGTACTTGCAAATAATAGTATTCCCACGTACCTGCTGCCCTTGTCCTTCCAGATGGATCTTTGGTGAATTGCTGCAGTGCATCTTGTAAATGGTACACACTGCTGCTACTGTGCGTGGAGGGAGTCATCTCAGAAGGAGGGAGTGAATATTTGTGGATGTGGTGCCAATCAAATGGGCTGTTTTGTCCTGGATGTTGTCAAGCTTCTTGAGTGTTATTGGAGCTATACCCATCCAGGCAAGTGGAGCATATTCCATCACACTCCTGACTTGTACCTTGTATATGATGGACAGGCTTTGGGCAATCAGAAAGTGAGGTACTCACGCAGTGTTCGTTCTGGTCAATAGTAACCCTAAGGATGTTGACGGTGGGGGAATCAGTGATGGTTACACTATTGAACGTCAAGGGGCAGTGGTTAGACTGTCTCTTATTGGTGATGGTTATTGGTTGATATTTGTATGGCATGAATATAACTTGCTACTTGTCAGCCCAAACCTGGGTATTGTCCAGATCTTGTTGCATTTGAACAAGGACTGCTTCAGTATCTGAGGAATGGTGCTAAACATTGTGCTATCATCGGTGAATATTCCCATTTCTGACCCTGTGACGGAGGGAAGGTCATTGATGAAGCAGCTGAAGATTTGTTGGGCCTGGAATACTACCCTGAGGGATTCCTGCAATGATGTCCTGGAGCTGAGATGATTGATCCCCAGTAACCATCTTCCTATATGTCAGGTATGATTCTAACCAGTGGAGAGTTTGCCCTCGATACCCATTGATTCACCAGGGCTCCTTGATGCCACACTCGGTTAGAGCTTGGCCTCTGGCCCTTCAACTTAACACAAGTATGAACTGGGAGGGAGAAGTGTTGGTAGCAAGAATGTATTCCTTTAGGAAGTATTTGCTGTAGTCACATATGCTTTTGTATTACAGTGGAAACTCTGCATCTTCAGTTTAGTTGTAGGTGGTTTATTCATTCCTTCGGGGGCTGCTGTTTAAATACAGCAACGGACAACTCTTTCAAGAGAGACTTCCTGTAACTTAGCAACCCCCTTCACTTGCCAAGTTAATTGCGAACAGTAAATTTCCTTTGACAAACAGCAGCTTCTGTTTAAAGCATTCGCAATTGCTGGAAGTTCAGTGAGGGGAAGGGTAACTGAACTCTCCCAATGGATGTTTCTGAGGAGAGACAAGAGCCACTAACAAACCAAGCAGTGGTTAGATCAAGGAGGAGTGGTTGTTTCGTATGGTCCTGAAAATCCAGCCAATTACAAATGAGTCACTGTCGTTGTGTCTGTGGACAAGTTGCAAGAAAAGTAAGGCACTCAACTGGAACCCAAGCAGTCCCCTTGCTGGTTCAAAACACACAGCAACCTCATACTGTCTGGTTAAGGAAGCTGTCCCCATCAAACGCTCCCAGGACAGATACAACACGAGATTAGATACAGAGTAAAGCTCCCTCTACACTGTTCCCCATCAAACGCTCCCAGGACAGATACAACACGAGATTAGATACAGAGTAAAGCTCCCTCTACACTGTCCCCCATCAAGCATTCCCAGGACAGATACAGCACAGGGTTAGATACAGAGTAAAGCTCCCTCTACACTGTCCCCCATCAAACACTCCCAGGACAGGTACAGCGCGGGGTTAGATACAGTATAACACTCCCTCTACACTGTCCCCCATCAAACACTCCCAGGACAGATACAACACGAAGTTAGATACAGAGTAGAGTGCAGAGGAGGTTTACCAGGATGCTGCCTGGTATGGAAGGTCTGAGTTATGAGGAGAGATTAGGCAAATTGGGACTGTTTTCCTTAGAAAGACGTAAACTTAGAGGAGATCTGATAGAAGTGTACAAGATTTTGATGGGGATAGATAGAGTAAACAGGGTTAAGCTTTTTCCTAGGATGGACTCAAATAGCACGAGGGTTCACGGGCTTAGGGTGAGGGGGGGTAAGGTATAATTTGGATGCTAGAGGGAGTTTTTTTCACACAGAGGGTGGTGGGGATATGGAATGCGCTGCCAAGTAAAGTGGTGGAGGCAGGTACTCTGGAGTTATTTAAGAAATACTTAGATGTGCACATGAACAGAATGGGAATGGAGGGGTATAGAAAACTGATTTAAAATAGGGATCATGAGCCTTGGGAGTCCCTGGAAGTGTGTAAATAGATGATGATATTGATGTACTTGTTTTTATCCTACAGGTGCTTTGGTCCACCTTGTTGTCTAACGAGGGGCATACACGCGATGGGTCGTGAGAGGGCTGCTCTTGGATCTTTTTTCGAGAGTATCCTAGTGCTTCACGTCGTTAGTGTACGCTTGACCTGGACCATTGATGGGCAACATGACAGCTCAGTGACTATCGCTGTGCTGTGCAGATACATGGATTTGGGCCTGTGTCTGTGGGAGTTTGCGCATTCTCCCCGTGCTTGCATGGGTTTTCTCCGGGAGCTCCAGTTTCCTCCCACATCCCAAAGATGTGCTCTTAGGCTAATTGGCAAAACAAATTGTCCCTAAATTGTCTCAAATTTGGTTTTTAATCCATAGATCTATAAACATGGACAGGGATCGCGGGAAGAGGTGGGAACATCGGGGTGGCGGCGCCAGCTCGTTGGGCCGAAGGGCCTGTTTCCCGTGCTGTTTTGTTCTTTGTTCTTTGTTCTTAAAGCTCTCTCTACACCGTCCCTCATCAAACACTCCCAGGACAGGTACAGCACAGGGTTAGATACAGAGTAAAGCTCCCTCTACACTGTCCCTCATCAAACACTCCCAGAACAGGTACAGCACAGGGTTAGATACAGAGTAGAGCTCCCTCTACACTGTCTCCCCATCAAACACCCCCAGGACAGGTACAGCACAGGGTTAGATACAGAGTAAAGCTCCCTCTACACTGTCTCCTCATCAAACACTCCCAGGACAGGTACAGCACAGGGTTAGATACAGAGTAAAGCTCCATCTACACTGTCCCCCCATCAAACACTTACAGGATAGGTACAGCACAGGGTTAGATACAGAGTAAAGCTCCCTCTACACTGTCCCTCATCAAACACTCCCAGGACAGGTACAGCACGGGGTTAGATACAGAGTAAAACTCCCTCTACACTGTCCCCGTCAAACATTGACAATTACTGTGAAAATCCCCTAGTCGCCATACTCCGGCGCCTGTTCGGGTACGCTGAGGGAGAATTCAGCATGGCCAATGCACATAAACATCTGGGAGGAAACCGGAGCGCCTGGAGGAAACCCACGCAGACACAGGGAGAAAATGCAGACTTCAGACCCAACAAGAATCGAACCCAGGTCCCTATGCTGTAAGGTAGCAATACCAACCACCATGCTTTGTAAATGATCCTGAGAGCATTTGCTATTTTCTCCCTAGTTCCCTTCAAGCATCTGGGATACAATCCATTTGATCCTGGTTTATTTATCGCTATTACTTCCCCTCGCTATTCTCACTGTAGCACGTTTAGAGGCATTGACCCAAAACAGGCACTGGATGTGGCAACTAGGGGAGTTTCACAGTTCCTTCATTGCAGTGTTAATGTAAGCCTTACTTGTATTTAATAAATAAACTTGTCCTTTTTAACTAACGTGTTAATGCCATTTGTCACCTTAGTGAAAATAAAGAGCAGATATCATTGAAAACGCTGTTCACATCTTCTGCATTAATCCACAGGTTCCCATGTACATCTCTGATACATCCAATCTTTTCCTCAATTATTGTCTTGCTCTGAACATATTGCTAAAATATCTTAGGATTTTCTTCAATTTTACCTACCATTATTAATTCATAGCCTCCCTTTGATTTCTTAATTTTCATTTTTACCTTAATCCCGTCCTTTGTCTACTCCTCTAGCCTTTACACAGTATTCTGTCACTGTCCCTAACTTTTTTTACCTGCTTCATCACATCCTGTATGTTTCTGGATAAACACAGTAAGAAGCCTCATAACACCAGGTTAAATTTGATAGTAAACACACAAGCTTTCAAAAACCCTATTCCTTCGTCAGATTTGTGGAAAGTTACTTTCCAGACACCTGACGAAGGAATAGTGTTTCCGAAAGTTTGTGGGTTTACTATTAAATAAACTGGTTGGACTTTAACCTGATATTATGAGACTTCTTATTGTGTTTACCCCAGTCCAATGCCAGCATCTCCACACCACATTTCTTTATAACCAGGGCTCTGGATTTCTTTATGGGGATATGTCTACACCGTATCCACAGAATTGCACCTTTGAAAAATTTTTCTTTCTCTCAATTTAGAGCTTTTTTTCTCCTGTTCTGCCTTCCTACAATACGAGGGTAAACATAATTCAAAAGTACATTAGTGCCTGCACAATACGTTAGGACATCCCAAGGTTCCGAAACGCATTCAATAAAGACTGCCTTTCTTTAAAAATGATGTGTTTCTGACCCTGTGTAGGGGGAGTTTTACTCTGTATCTAACCCCGTGCTGTACCAGTCCTGGGAGTGTTTGCTGGGGGACAGTGTAGAGGGAGCTTCACTCTGTATCTAACCCCTTGTTGTACCTGTCCTGGGAGTGTTTGATGGGGAACAGTATAGAGGGAGCTTTACTCTGTATGTAACCCTCTGCTGTACCTGTCCTGGGAGTGTTTGATGGGGGGATAGTGTAGAGGGAGCTTTACTCTGTATTAACCCCTTGCTGTACCTGTCCTGGGAGTGCTTGATGGGGAACAGTGTAGAGGGAGGTTTACTCTGTATCTAACCCCGTGTTGTACCTGTCCTGGGAGTGTTTGATGGGGAACAGTGTAGAGGGAGCTTTACTCTGTATCTAACCGCGTGCTGTACCTGTTCTGGGAGTGTTTGATGGGGATAGTGTAGAGGGAGCTTTACTCTGTGTCTAACCCTGTGCTGTACCTGTCCTGGGAGTGTTTGATGGGGGGACAGTGTAGAGGGAGCTTTACTCTGTATCTAACCCCGTGCTGTACCTGTCCTGGGAGTGTTTGATGGGGGGACAGTGTAGGGGGAGCTTTACTCTGTATCTAACCCCGTGCTGTACCTGTCCTGGGAGTGTTTGATGGGGGGGACAGTGTAGAGGGAGCTTTACTCTGTATCTAACCCCGTGCTGTACCTGTCCTGGGAGTGTTTGATGGGGGACAGTGTAGAGGGAGCTTTACTCTGTATCTAACCCCGTGCTGTACCTGTCCTGGGAGTGTTTGATGGGGGGACAGTGTAGAGGGAGCTTTACTCTGTATCTAACCCCGTGCTGTACCTGTCCTGGGAGTGTTTGATGGGGGGACAGTGTAGAGGGAGCTTTACTCTGTATCTAACCCCGTGCTGTACCTGTCCTGGGAGTGTTTGATGGGGGACAGTGTAGAGGGAGCTTTACTCTGTATCTAACCCCGTGCTGTACCTGTCCTGGGAGTGTTTGATGGGGACAGTGTAGAGGGAGCTTTACTCTGTATCTAACCCCGTGCTGTACCTGTCCTGGGAGTGTTTGATGGGGGACAGTGTAGAGGGAGCTTTACTCTGTATCTAACCCCGTGCTGTACCTGTCCTGGGAGTGTTTGATGGGGGGCAGTGTAGAGGGAGCTTTACTCTGTATCTAACCCCGTGCTGTACCTGTCCTGGGAGTGTTTGATGGGGGGACAGTGTAGAGGGAGCTTTACTCTGTATCTAACCCCGTGCTGTACCTGTCCTGGGAGTGTCTGATGGGGGACAGTGTAGAGGGAGCTTTACTCTGTATCTAACCCCGTGCTGTACCTGTCCTGGAAGTGTTTGATGGGGGACAGGGTAGAGGGAGCTTTACTCTGTATCTAACCCCGTGCTGTACCTGTCCTGGGAGTGTTTGATGGGGGGACAGTGTAGAGGGAGCTTTACTCTGTATCTAACCCCGTGCTGTACCTGTCCTGGGAGTGTTTGATGGGGGGACAGTGTAGAGGGAGCTTTACTCTGTATCTAACCCCGTGCTGTACCTGTCCTGGGAGTGTTTGATGGGGGGACAGTGTAGAGGGAGCTTTACTCTGTATCTAACCCCGTGCTGTACCTGTCCTGGGAGTGTTTGATGGGGGGACAGTGTAGAGGGAGCTTTACTCTGTATCTAACCCCGTGCTGTACCTGTCCTGGGAGTGTTTGATGGGGGACAGTGTAGAGGGAGCTTTACTCTGTATCTAACCCCGTGCTGTACCTGTCCTGGGAGTGTTTGATGGGGGACAGTGTAGAGGGAGCTTTACTCTGTATCTAACCCCTGCTGTACCTGTCCTGGGATGGGGGGACAGTGTAGAGGGAGCTTTACTCTGTATCTAACCCCGTGCTGTACCTGTCCTGGGAGTGTTTGATGGGGGGACAGTGTAGAGGGAGCTTTACTCTGTATCTAACCCCTGTGCTGTACCTGTCCTGGGAGTGTTTGATGGGGGACAGTGTAGAGGGAGCTTTACTCTGTATCTAACCCCTTGCTGTACCTGTCCTGGGAGTGTTTGATGGGGATAGTGTAGAGGGAGCTTTACTCTGTATCTAACCCCGTGCTGTACCTGTCCTGGGAGTGTTTGATGGGGACAGTGTAGAGGGAGCTTTACTCTGTATCTAACCCCGTGCTGTACCTGTCCTGGGAGTGTTTGAGGGGGACAGTGTAGAGGGAGCTTTACTCTGTATCTAACCCCGTGCTGTACCTGTCCTGGGAGTGTTTGATGGGGGACAGTGTAGAGGGAGCTTTACTCTGTATCTAACCCCGTGCTGTACCTGTCCTGGGAGTGTTTGATGGGGGGACAGTGTAGAGGGAGCTTTACTCTGTATCTAACCCCGTGCTGTACCTGTCCTGGGAGTGTTTGATGGGGACAGTGTAGAGGGAGCTTTACTCTGTATCTAACCCCATGCTGTACCTGTCCTGGGAGTGTTTGATGGGGACAGTGTAGAGGGAGCTTTACTCTGTATCTAACCCTGTGCTGTACCTGTCCTGGGAGTGTTTGATGGGGACAGTGTAGAGGGAGCTTTACTCTGTACCTAACCCTGTGCTGTACCTGTCCTGGGACTGTTTGATGGGGATAGTGTAGAGGGAGCTTTACTCTGTATCTAACCTTTACCTGACCTTGGAGTTATTGCTAGGGAGCATGCAGGGAGTTTTAGCCATCATTGAACTAACCATCTGTACTTTTCATTAGGCCTCAGTGACTCATTCAATGTCAATGTGAAGGAAGCGAGGATCTTCAAAGGACCAAGGAAAAGTCAGTTTGGATATAAAGTTCTACAACATGAAGCAGATGGTCAGAAATGGTAAGCTTGCCAATCAGTTGGCTTTAAACCAGGTTATTTTATGTATTAGTTGGCTTACATTAACACTGCAATGTGGTTACTGTGAAATTTTCCTAGTCGCTACACTCTGGCATCCGTTTGGATACACTGAGGGAGAATTTAGCATGGCCAATGCACCCTAACCAGCGCATCTTTCAGACTGTGGGAGGAACCCATGCAGACACTTGGTGAACATGCACAGACAATGATCCAAACCGGGAACTGAACCCGGGTCCCTGGCATTGTGAGGCAGCAGTGCTCACGATTGTGCCACTGTGCCGTTCCTAATATGTCGTGACTGTTCTGGTGTCTTAAAATCCTTTTGGCACAAACTCTCTTTATTGTTCCAATAACTTCTCTATCATGTACTGAAAATTGAATGGGGACGTACCATGTTCCACCCCCGACAGAGCTAAACTTGCTGTCAGCTGGGACGGGATAATGGCTTATGTGTATCTAGATTCAAGAGGAATAAATCATTCAGGATTCCCACTTGGTTAGTACTCATTAACCCACTGCTGACCAGAAGTGGAGGCCATCAGATATAGGAACAGAATTAGGCCATTCAGCCCATTGAATCTGTTCTGTCATTCAGTCATAGGTGATAAATTTCTCAACCCCATCCTCCCGCATTTTCCCTGTAACCTTTGATTCCCTTACCCACCAAGGACAGATCTGTCTCTGTCTTAAACACATTCAATGATCCGGCCTCCTCTGTAGCAATGAGTTCCACAGATTCATTGAGTTCTGGCTGAAGAAATTCTTCCTCATCTCAGTTCTAAAGGGTCATCCCTTTAGTCTGAAGCTGTGCCCTCAGATCCCAGTCTCTCCATGTCCACTCTATCCAGGCCTTTCTATAAGTTTCAATGAGATCTCCCATCATCCCTCTCAACTCCATTAAGTACAGACCCAGGGTCCACAAATGCTGCTCATATGTCAAGCTTTTCAAACCATGAATCATTCTTGTGAACCTTCTCTGGATGCTCTGCAAGGCCAGTGCATCCTTTCTTTGAAACAGGGCTCAAAATCGTTCTCAATATTCCAAATGTGGTCTAACCAGATCCTTATAAAGCCTCAGCAAGGTACAAGTCAGGAGTGTGATGGAATACTCCCCACTTTCCAGGATGGGTGCAGCTCCAACAACATTCAAGAAGCTCGACACCATCCAGGACAAAGCAGCCCATTTGATTGGCACCACATCCACAAACACCCATTCCCTCCATCCCTGACGCTCACTAACAGCAGTGTGTGCCATCTATAAGATGCACTACAGCAATTCACCAAAGATCCTGAGACAGCACCTTCCAAACTCACCACCACTTCCACCTAGAAGGACAAGGGCAGCAGATACATGGGGAGACACCACCACCTGCAATTTCCCCTCCGAGTTGCTTACCATCCTGATTTGGAAATATATCGGCCATTTCATCACAGTCTCTCGATCAAACTCCTGGAATTCCCTCCCTAACGGTATTGTGGGTCAATCCACAGCACGTGGATTGCAGCGATTGAAGGCGGCAGCTCACCACCACCTTCTCAAGGGGTAACTAGGGATAGGCAATAAATGCTGGCCCAGCCAGCGATGCCTGTGTCCCACAAATGAATTTTAAAAATAAAAGCATTACATCTCTGCTTTTATATTCTGATGCTGGGGATGAGGATGTGATTATGCTGTGTGTGGCCAACCTGGACAGGCTGACAGTTTGAGCAAAGTGCTGGTGGATAAGGAGATGGTGCTCATGAAAAAGGAACAAGCTGGGAAAGAAGGAATCTGTATTGGTGAAACCAGAGGAACAGGAGATTAAGTGAATCTGCGAAGACATCGGACTGTAAACTCACAGCCTGATGTCCAGTTCCCACTCAGCAAGCCTCTGCCCCACAGAGATGTTGCAGTAAATTTTCACCATCAAATTATTGCCAACTTCGTGCCTGATGCTGATTTAACTTTGACTCTGGCCTGAGCCTGCTTCCTGCCACATCCCTGCATGTGTCTGAATTCTGGACAGCTGAACTCCAGCTATCCTCACCTGTCTGCTCCTCGCTGACGCAGACTCACTGAATTCAAGCATGGAAAACTATCGGTGGTGCTCGAAGGTGATCCATGACAGAGTGTGATGTTAGATCAGTAAAGGTATTGAACTGAGCCAAGGTAGGGAATTTAAATCTGAGTTCCTACAGACTGTACGTGAAGGAGCAAACGTCAGTTCAGAAAAAAGGACATTTGCTCTGTGTTCTTCTCTTGCTCTGCCAAGTACTGATACTTACAGACGGAGAGTGGGGAACAGTTCCACAGGTGCTGGTTACCTCCCAGTGCTTCACACAAGAGTTACTGTGTGAGCTTAGGCAGTGACTATCAATGAGATACTCTGTGCTTTGGCAAGGATGGGGGTAACTCAGTCAGCTAGAACCTGCCTCCACCTCACATCCATCCAGAAACTCCCCTCCCCAGCAGGGTTTACTGGATAGAGAATTATGCAAAAGAGACTTTTCCCCTTGTCCTGTCTGCTTCCCTCAGGGGCACTGAAACAGTAGTTGGTGGAGGCTAGCTAACTGGGATGGAACGTGGGGATGTATTGATTGCTATGACTGTGTCCACAGGAGGATGAGATGTTGATGCAGGGAGTAAACAAGGGGGAGAAAGAGAATGTGAATCTTTTTAAAATTGCCTGCTTACTAGGTTGAATAAGAATAATGAACAAAGAAAATGATAGGAACAGGCCTTTCGGCCCTCCAAACCTGCACTGACCATGCTGCCTGCCTGAAATAAAACGTCCTACCCTTCCGAGGACCATATCCCTCTATTCCCATCCTATTCACGGATTTGTCTAGTCATCCTTAAAACTCACTATCATATCTGCTTCCATTATCTCCCCCGGCAGCGAGTTCCAGGCACCCACCACCCTCGTGTAAAAAAAAACTGCCTCTTACACAACTCCTTTAAACCTTGCCCATAGAAACAATATCGTAGAAACATTACAGCGCAGAAAGAGGCCATTTGGCCCATCGAGTCTGCACCAACCACAGTCCCACCCATTCCCTACCTGCATATCCCTACATATTTACCCGCTAATCCCTCTAACCTACACATCTCAGAACACCAAGGGACAATTCTAGCATGGCCAATCAACCTAACCCACACATCTTTGCACTGTGAGAGGAAACTGGAGTATCCGGAGGAAACCCACGCAGACATGAGGAGAACATGCAAACTTTACACAGACAGTGACCCAAGCCAGGAATCGAACCCAGATCCCTCGAGCTGTGAAGCAGCAGTGCCAACCACTGTGCTACTGTGCTGCCCCTCTAAACCTGTGCGCCCCAAGTAATTGACTCTTCCACCCTGGGAAAAAACTGCTGACTATTCATTCTGTCCACACTTCTCATTATCTTGTAGACACTTGCGTATGACAGATTAACACTGTCTCCTGTCGACACCGAACTGAGGTGATGCACATCTCCACACGTGCAGCAAATCTCAAACTGAACCTTGAATCAGAATTTTTTGTTAAATTGTGGGACATGGGCTTCAGTGGCTGGGCCAGCATTTATTACCCATCCGTTGTTGCCCAGGGGCAGTTGAGAGTCAATCACATTGCTGTAGACCAGACCGGGTAAGGATATCCTAAAGGATATCAGTGAACCGAGGTTAGATAAAACATGATCGATATTTTTATTCCTTTCATTGATTTGAATAAAAACCCATCAGAGGCCAGCCAATTTCACAACCCATTTTTAAGCTGCCTCAGTAGCTTTCAAAACAGGAACACAAAACTCTGTTTTGCTGCATTTTGAAGGGAGTTTGACTTGATTTTGATTTGATTTATTATTGTCACATATATTGGGATGCAGTGAAAAGTACTGTTTCTGCGCACTGTACAGAAAAAGCATACAGTTCATGGAGTACATAGGGAAGAAGGACAGGAGAGGGTGCAGAATATAGTGTTGCAGTTACAGCTAAAGTGTAGAGAAAGATCAGCTTGATATATGGTAGGTCCATTCAAAAGTCTGAAGGCAGCAGGGAAGAAGCTGTTCTTGAGTCGGTTGATATGTGACTTCAGACTTTTGTATCGTTTTCCTGACGGAGGAAGGCAGAAGAGAGAATGTTGGAGTGTGTGGGATCTTTGAACGGGCTGGCTGCTTTCCCAAGATATTAAACTGCATTGGTAGCAAATACAGTCATAGATTTAGGTGAACTCTGTATAGGTGGGAGGTGGACTCATTGGGTAATGAATTCTACATTTATAAAGAGAGACTTTCTCTCAGCAGAGTGTAAAACGGGACTGATTGTACTGTCATCTCCCAAAATTATATTTTTGATTTAAATTGATAGACTTCTTTCCAATTTTTCTTCTGTTGTAAATAGCCTGAGAGTTCCCCTTCGAGGGGTCATCCATTATTGGAATACTGCCACCTACAAGCTCCTCTCCAAGCCACTCACCATCCTGACTTGGAAATATATTGGCCATTACTTCACAGTCACTGGGGTCAAAGTCCTGGAATTCCCTCCCTAACAGTAGTGTGGGTCAACCCACAGCACGTAAACTGCAGTGATTCAAGAAGGCAGCTCACCACCACCTTCTCAAAGGGCAACTAGAGATGGGTAATAAATGCTCACCAGTCAGTGATGCCCATGTCCCACAAATGAATAAAAAAAATGGTTTATTCTTTATTTGATTGCTCAGAAGAAAAGAATATAAGGAGAACTTACTGACATAGGTAGTGAGTTGCAGGATAAAGGGCTATAAGGCTGTCTCATTTTGTAAATAAACCTGAGGTTGTTTCCTGGTCTCTCCCTTTACTAGCTAACACCAGTTTAATACTAACCTATTTTCATGGAATGACAGACCCTTCACATTATGGGAGTGTTAAATATAGGCGGCTTTGTGGCACAGTCGTTAGCACTGCTGCCTCACAGCGCCAGCTATCCAGGTTCTTGTTCTCGAGGGAGTGCAGTGAAGGTTTACCAGCTGATTCTGGGGATAGTGGAACTGATGTAAGAGGAGAGATTGACTAGGTTAGGATTGTTTTCACTGGAGTTCAGCCAAATAGGGGGAATCTCAGAGATTTATAAAATTCTAACTGGGTAAATGCAAAGAAGATGTTCCCGATGGTGGGGGAAAGTCCAGAATCAGTGGTCACAGTCTGAGGATTCAGCGTAGACCGTTTAGGACGGAGATGAGGAGACATTTCTTCACCCAGAGAGTGGTGAGTCTGTGGAATTCATTACCACAGGAAGGAGTTGATGCCAAAACATTAAATGTGTTCAAGACTCGGCTGGATATATCATTTGGGGCGAATGGGATCAAAGATTATCAGGAGAAAGCAGGATTAGGCTATTGAGTTGGGTGATCAGCCATGATTGTAATGAATGGCGAGGCGAGCTCGAAGGGCCAAATGGCCTCCTTCTGCTCCTATCTTCTATGTTTTTATGTTTCAATTCCAGCTTTGGATCACTGTCTGTGGAGTCTGCATGTTCTCCCTGTGTCTGCGTGGGTTTCCTCCAATGCTCCTGTTTCCTCCCACATTCAAAAGATGTGCGGGTTAGGTGGATTTGCCATGCTAAATTGCCCTGCGGTGTCAGGGGAAATGGCAGGGTAAATGTGTGGGGTTACGGGGATGGGGCCTGGATGGGATATGTGGTTGGTGCTATCTTGATGGGCTGAATGGCACTGTTGGGATTTTATGATTCTCTTTCTTATAGAAGGGAAGTTCTTTATTCCTAGTTTCCCTTTTTTTTAGGGAAAGGTGCAGATAATTTAATGAGAGCAAGTGGATAATAAATATCCAGCCCCTTGCTCTCTTCCTGTCTTTCCCCGTTCAGCACATACCAGACGACAGCTCAGAGGGAAATAATGCAAGTGTTTGTCAAAAGCCTATTGGATATGCCTCTCATATCTCCACTGTCTCCGTTCGTTGAGCTGAAACACATTTCTTCCATTAACTCGCTTTGTTTGATAATTGAAGTCAGGTTGTTGAAATGGATTCCTGGCTGTAACCTGTAAACTGAGGATTCTGCTGAAATCCAGTCAACACAGCGATAAAGCATTTGGAGGTGAACTTTTCCTGGCCATTGTAATGCAGTAGCACGTCTGGCATGTGTGACACTTGCTGCAATCTTGGCACTGCAGGAGCGATTCGCTTGCCAAATGAGCGCATTCTTATATTTTGAGTGTTTCTACCCCTCCTCCCCATCTCCTGGAAATCCCTGCACTTTCCAGATTATTCCCCGCCTGCCTTAGTGGTCACATTTTATTTTTGACTGCTAGTGGGTGGGATGTTGGGAGTGGTATAGAAAGTGGCTGGATAGATGGTGCGGAGGGGCTGTCATTGCGAGCAAACCCTGCCCTTGCTCTGTGACCACTGGATAAAGATTAAAGCTGGAATCATCAGAGACCTTCTGCACAAAAGCAATTGATTTGCTTTATTATTGTCACATGTATTAGCATATAGTAAAAAGGATTGTTTCTTGTGCACTAGACAGACAAAGCATACCGTTCATAGAGTACATAAATTTGATTTATTGTTGTCGCATGTATTGGGATACAGTGAAAAGTATTGTTTCTTGCACGCTATACAGACAAAGCATACCGTTTATAGAGAAGGAAAGGAGAGGGTGCAGAATGTAGTGTTTCAGTTATAGCTAGGGTGTAGAGAAAGATCAACTTAATGCAAGGTAGATCCATTCAAAAGTCTGACAGCAGCAGGGAAGAAACTGTTCTTGAGTCGGTTGGTACGTGACCTTAGACTTTTGTATCTTTCTCCTGATGGAAGAAGGTGGAAGAGACAGTCTTGATTTTGAGACCTGTGAGCTGCAATGTACCCCACCAGAAGATGACATATTGCCCCTCCACTGGAACATGGCAGCAAGTCTAGGATGGGACATGCCATGAGAGCTGAGTAAAAATGGCAGTGACAGGAAGGCTGGGATCATGCTTACTGACTGAGTGAAGGTGTCCCACAAGGAAATTTGGCATGTCAGCTATAACAACTTTTACAGATGCCCCATAGAAAGCATTCTTTCTGGTTGTATCACAGCTTGGTCTGGGCTCCTGCTCTGACCAAGACCACAAGGAACTATAAAAGGTCGTGAATGTAGCCCAATCCATCACCCAAACCAGCCTCCCATGCATTGACTCTGTCTACACTTCCCGCTGCCTCGGGAAAAGCAGCCAGCATTATTAAGGAACGCCCAGGCACCCCCCACATTCTCTCTTCCGTCGGGAAAACGATACAAAAGTCTGAGGTCATGTACTGACTGACTCAAGAACAGCTTCTTCCCTGCTGTTGTCAGACTTTTGAATGGACCTACCTTGCATTAAGTTGATCTTTCTCTACACCTTAGTTATGACTGTAACACTACATTCTGCACCCTCCCCTTTCTTTCTCTATGAATGGTATGTTTTGTCTGTACAGCACACAAGAAACAGCACTTCTCTCTGTACGCTAATACATGTGACAATAATAAATCAAATTAAAATGTCACCTAGCCTGTGTTTGGTGTCCCCACTGGAGAGGAGAGTGCATTGGGAGCAGCCGATAGAATAGACGGCGTTGAAGGAAGTGCAGCCTAAGCTGGAAGGGGAGTTTGGGGCTTTGAACGGTGAGGACGGAGGATTAACTGGGCACCTTCTGCTGGGGAAGGTATCACTGGAAGTGGGTGAGGTGTTGCGAGTGATGGAGGAGTTGACCCAGGGTTCCACGGAGAGAATGGTCCCCACAGAATGCCCAAGGGGAGTGAGGGGAAGATGTGTTTCCTCATGGTATCATGAGTTGGCAGAAATGGGATGAGGAGTTAATCCAGGATGTCACAGAGGGAGCAGTCCCTGTGGAATTCTGACAATAAGCTGGAGAAGCATCATCTCGTGTTCTGATTCAGCACGTTGCAGCACCCTCACCTTGGAAACTTTAGCTTTCGATCTTTCTCCTCCATCTTAAACCTTCCTTTGTTTAATATCCCAGACATATATTGTCTCAATGAAAACCCTTCACCCCTGCACACTAGACCATCTCTTTTGTTGTTAGAATTACCATGTTTTGTTGCAGTTTCTGTTTCCTATGTTTCTAAAGGATATGGAGGGAAAATGGGATCAGGCTATTGAATTGGATGATCTGCCATGATCAAAATGAATGGTGGAACGGGCTTGAAGAGCCGAATGGCCTCCTCCTGCTCCTGTCTTCTATGTTTCCTATAGTTCTGATACATTCTCTTCCCTTCTGTTCCAACAAAGAATCTAGGGACTCAAAATTTTAGACGGCATGGTGGCACAGTGGATAACGCTGCTGCCTCATAGCGCCAAGGACCTACGTTCCATTCCCGGCTTGTCTGCAAGGTGTTTGCAAATTCTCCCCGTCTCTGCGTGGATTTCCTCCAGGTGCTCTGGTTTCTTCCCACAGTCCGAAAGACACACTGGTTAGGGTGCATTGGCACCCTAACCAGGAGAATTGGCCATTCTAAATTCTCCCTCAATATACCGGACCAGGTGCCGAAGTGTGGTGACGAGGAGATTTTCCACAGTAACTTCATTGCAGTGTTAATGTAAGCCGATATATGATACTAAGAAATAAACTTTAAGATATTAGCTGTTTGTCTCCTCATGGATGCTGCCAGACCTGCTGAGTTTGCTTTGATTTATTATTGTCACATGGATTGGGATACAATGAAAAGTATTGTTTCTTGTGCGCTGTACAGACAGAGCATACCATTCATAGAGTACAGAGGGAAGAAGGAAAGGAGAGAGAGAATAATTTAGTGTTACAGCCGTAGCAATGAATGTAGAAAAAGATCAACTTAATATAAGGTAGGTCATTCAAAAGTCTGATGGCAGCACATTTTTTCACATAGATTAATCATTTAAAAGTGGATATTATAAAAGCATAGGCTGAATGGCTTCTTTCTGCACTGTAGGGATCCCATCAGATCATCAAGTATTGAGGGTATAATTTCAAAGCTCGCAAAGGGTACAATACTTGGAAATGTAGTAAAATGATAGGATAACAGCAGACCTCAGGAGGGCAAAATTCACAGGTGACACTAAGACTGATGGAAGAGCAAAGTGTGCAGAGGACACTGAAAAGCTGCAAAGGGATATAGATAGTCTAAGTGAGTGGGTGAGGGTCTGGCAGATGGAGTACAATGTTGGTAAATGTGAGCTCATCCATTTTGGTAGGAATAACATCAAATGGACTATTATTTAAATGTAAAAAATTGTAGCATGCTGCTGTGCAGAGGGATCTTGGTGTCCTTGTGCAGGAATCTCAAGGAGTTGGTTTGTAGGTCCAGCAGGTAATGAAAAAGGCACATGGGATTTTGTCCTTCATTGCCAGAGGGATGGAGTTTAAAAACAGTGAGATTATGCTGCTGCTGTATAAGATGCTGGTGAGGCCATACCTGGAGTATTTACTTGAGAAAGGATATACTGGCAAAGGAGGGGGTGCAGAGGAGATTCACTTGGCTGATTCTGGAGTTGAGAGGTTGGCTTGTGAGGAGAGACTGAGTAGACTGGGGCTATACTCTGTGGAATTCAGAAGAATGAGGGGGATCTTATAGAAACATATAGGATCATGAAGGGATTAGATAAGATAGAAGCAGGGAAGTTGTTTCCACTGGCGGGTAAAACTAGAACCAGGGAGCAAAATAAGAGGAAGCAGATTTAGGACTGAGTTGAGGAGGAACTTCTTCACACAAAGGATTGTGAATCTGTGGAATTCCCTGTCCAGTGAAACAGTTGAGGCTACTTCGTTGAATGTTTTTAAGACGAGGATAGATAAATTTTTGAATGGTAAAGGGATTAAGGATTATGATGACTGTACGGGTAAGTGGAACCAAGTCCATCAAAAGATCAGCTGTGATCTTATTGAGGTTCGGAGCAGGCTCAAGGGGCCAGATGGCCTACTCCTGCCCATGGTTATATGTTCTTACACTATTAATTCAAAGTCCACCATCTGCTGTAGTGAACCTGGGGCCCAACAACAGTAGCTGAGTTTCGAGATGAACAGCCTAGTGATAATATCAGCAGGCCATTGCCTCTCCTAGTTTATACCATTCTGGATGTTAGTTCCACAACCTGGCAATTTAAAGAATGTGGACAAGTTAAAAAGAGTGCTGGTGAGGTGGTGCTGAGCGTGGTCACCGTTTGTATGGAAACTGATTCGATGTTTCTGGGGAAAGGGGGTGGAGGATAGATCCTTGGGGTATACCAGAGAAATGATAGAGGAAGAGAAGACACTGCATTCTCAGGTTCCGATCGGAACCAAACAAGTGGTTCCCCACAGCTGCACCAAGGTGAAGAGATGTTGGAGGAAGGTAAATGTAAGGAACTGTGTTAATGAGGTGTTGGAGGGTGAGTGTGGGGAACTGTGTTAATGAGGTGTCGGAGGGTGAGTGTGGGGAACTGTGTTACGTGTGAGGTGGGAAATGTGTTGGAGGGTGAGTGTGAACTTGTGTTAACTGTGTTATGAGGGGAGGGTGGTGAGGTGTTAATGGGTGTTGGAGGGAGGGTGAGTGTGGGAACTGTGTGTTAATGAGGGTGTCTGTGTTAATGAGGTGTTGGAGTGTGTGGGGAACTGTGTTAATGAGGTGTTGGAGGGTGAGTGTGGGAACTGTGTTAATGAGGGTGTGTGGAGGTGTGAGTGAGTGTGGGGAACTGTGTTAATGAGGTGTTGTGAGTGTGGGGAACTGTGTTTAATGAGGTGTTGAGGGGAGGGTGAGTGTGGGTAACTGTGTTAATGAGTGTGGAGGGTGAGTGTGGGGAACTTGGTGAGGAGGGAGGGTGAGTGTGGGGAACTGTGTTAATGAGGTGTTGGAGGGTGAGTGTGGGGAACTGTGTTATGATGGTGTTGGAGGGGAGGTGAGTGTGGGGGAACTGTGTTAATGAGGTGTCGGAGGGGAGGTGAGTGTGGGAACTGTGTTAATGAGGTGTTGGAGGGTCTGTGTTAATGAGGTGTTGGAGGGTGAGGGGGGAACTGTGTTAATGAGGTGTTGGAGGGTGAGTGTGGGAACTGGAGGTGTTGGTGGGGAACTGTGTTAATGAGGTGTCGGAGGGTGAGTGTGGGGAACTGTGTTAATGAGGTGTTGGAGGGTGAAACTGTGTGAGGTGTTGGAGGTGAGTGTGGGGAACTGTGTTAATGAGGTGTCGGAGGGAGTGTGGGGGTGAGGGTGAGTGTGGGGAACTGTGTTAATGAGGTGGAGGGGAGGGTGAGTGTGGGGAACGTGTTAATGAGGTGAGGGGAGGGTGAGTGTGGGGACTGTGTTTAATGAGGTGTTGGAGGGTGAGTGTGGGTGTGTATGAGGTGGGAACTGTGTTAAATGAGGTGTCTGAGTCTGTGGGGAGTGAGTGTGGGGAACTGTGTTAAATGAGGGGAGGTGAGTGTGTGTGTTAATGAGGTGTGGGTGAGTGTGGGGAACTGTTTAATGAGGTGTCTGGAGGGGAGGGTGAGTGTGGGAACTGTGTTAATGAGTGTTGGAGGGTGAACTGTGTTAATGAGGTGTCGGAGGGTGAGTGTGGGGAACTGTGTTAATGAGGTGTTGGAGGGTGAGTGTGGGGAACTGTGTTAATGAGGTGTTGGAGGGGAGGGTGAGTGTGGGGAACTGTGTTAATGAGGTGTCGGAGGGGAGGGTGAGTGTGGGGAACTGTGTTAATGAGGTGTCGGAGGGGAGGGTGATGTGGGGAACTTTGTTAATGAGGTGTGGAGGTGAGTGTGGGGACTGTGTTTAGGGGATGAGTGTGGGGAATGTGTTGGAGAGGGTGAGTGTGGGGACTGTGTTAATGAGGTGTTGAAGGGTGAGTGTGTGTTAAGAGAGGGGAGGGTGAGTGGGGGAACTGTGTTATGAGGTGTCGGAGGGGAGGGTGAGTGTGGGGAACTGTGTTAATGAGGTGTTGGAGGGTGAGTGTGGCTGTGTTAATGAGGTGTTGGAGTGTGGAGAACTGTGTTAATGAGTGTTGGAGGGGAGGTGAGTGTGGGGAACTGTGTTAATGAGGTTGTTTGGAGGGTGAGTGGGGAACTGTGTTATGAGGTGTGGAGGGTGAGTGTGGGGAACTGTGTTTAATGAGGTGTTGGAGGTGAGTGTGGGGAACTGTGTTAATGAGTGTTGTGGAGGGTGAGTGTGGGGAACTGTGTTAATGAGGTGTTGGAGGGTGAGTGTGGGGAACTGTGTTAATGAGGTGTTGGAGGGTGAACTGTGTTATGAGGTGTTGGAGGGTGAGGGTGAGGGTGTTGGAGGAGGTGACTGTGTTAAATGAGGTGTTGGAGGTGAGTGTGGGGAACTGTGTTAATGAGGTGTCGGAGGGTGAGTGTGGGGAACTGTGTTAATGAGGTGTCGGAGGGTGAGTGTGGGGAACTGTGTTAATGAGGTGTCGGAGGGGAGGGTGAGTGTGGGGAACTGTGTTAATGTGTTGGAGGGAGGGTGAGTGGGGGAACTGTGTTAATGAGGTGTTGGAGGGGAGGGTGAGTGTGGGGAACTGTGTTAATGAGGTGTTGGAGGGGTGAGTGTGGGAACTGTGGGAAACTGTGTTTGAGAGGGTGAGTGTGGGGAACTGTGTTAATGAGGTCGGAGGGTGAGGTGTGGGGAACCGGAGGGGGAGGGTGAGTGTGGGGAACTGTGTTAATGAGGTGTGGGAGGGTGAGTGTGGGGAACTGTGTTAATGAGGTGTCGGAGGGTGAGTGTGGGGAACTGTGTTAATGAGGTGTCGGAGGGGAGGGTGAGTGTGGGGAACTGTGTTAATGAGGTGTTGGAGGGGAGGGTGAGTGTGGAGAACTGTGTTTATGAGGTGTCGCAGTGGGAGAGAGTGTGTTAATTGTTACAGATATATTGGGAAAGATGCGAAAGCTGATGTAAGAAGGTGATTGAATGCATTCTATTCTCAGAAAGCAGTGTCACTTTCAGGAGAGAACAAAGGGGGAAAATATTTTTAATTCCAAAACTGAGTCATTTTTAACGTCTGTTTCTCCAAAAAGAAAACAGGAAGGGTTGGATCTGATTTCCAGGTCTGAAATGTTCTTTTTGTCTCTTTGGTTTGAGTATTGTGAGAGGATCTCTGATTGCTCTGTGCCAATGCCTTGTCTGCTTCTCTCATTAGTTGTCCGATGTAAAACTGTTCAAAAGTTGAAAGTGTTGGCAGCAGCAGCTGTGACTTGGCTGAGCTGTCGCAGTCTCACAGCAATGCTATCTGCTGATATCATTCCCTCTGCTGATTATAATTCTTCTTGAACTCAGTCCCAGAATCTTTGGCTGCAATACCTACACTGATCACGTAAATCCTCCCGTCCCATATCTGTCAGTCAGGTGTCCTACACATCCACACTAGGTTGCTTTCCTTTTCTCTAGTGTCTCTGAATGTGTTGAGTCTTGTTGGAATACAAGCTTTGGATACAACTGTGCAGTACCTCAGCATTCTTCATACAAGTGTGAGCTGGTCTCTGTTTCTCTCTTTCTCTCTGTCACACGTACAGGAACACACCCACACACGCACACGTACACACACTTATAATCCAGCTATCATGTTAGGAAGTATCATAGAATCCCCTGGAATCCTAGAATTCAGTAAGAAGTCTCACAACACCAGGTTAAAGTCCAACAAGTTTATTCGGTAGCACAAGATTAGACCCTGAAAGCTCGTGCTGGGAAATAAACCTGTTGGACTTTAACCTGGTGTTGTGAGACTTCTTACTGTGCCCACCCCAGTCCAACATTGGCATCTCCACATCATGCGAGGATTCTACAGTACAGAAGAAGTCATTCGGCCGATTGGGTTTGCACTGCCTCACTGACAGAGTGTCTTAACCAGGCCCTTTCCTCTGCCCTATCCCTATAACCCCAAGCCAATCCACCTAACCGGCACATCTTTGGAAACTGGAGCACCTGGATGAAACCCATGCAGACACGGGGAGAACACGCAAACTCCGTTCAAACTCCACACAGTCCCTCAAGGCTGGAATTGAACCTGGGTCCCTACTAAGCACTGTGCCACTGTGCTGCCCACTACTCATGATCAGGTAGCTGGGATATCCCACTTCCACTGAGCAAACTGAAATCACTGAACTTAACAGAAACTGGTCAGGGAGACTGGGAGTTCAATGGCTGTTAGATTAGACCCACCTATCTCTACCTTTGAAACATTGATTTGCTTAATTCAGGTAGATTCAGAAAGAATGTTCCCGATGGCGGGGGAGTCCAAAACTGGGGGTCATAGATTGAGGATAAGGGGTAAACCTTTTAGGACTGAGGGGAGGAGAAATTTCTTCACCCAGAGGGTGGGGAATGTATGGAATTCGATGATCAGCTATGATAATAATGAATGACAGAGGAGGCTGGAAGAGCCTCTTCTTGCTTCTAGGTTCGATGTCTTGTTATGAATGCTTTACATTCCAGTAAATTGCCTTTAACTTTATACCAGCAAAATATGAGTGAACGCTGTAAATCTGAGATAAAAACAGAAAGTGGTGGTAATATTCAGCATCTGTGCAGGGAGAATCGCAGCTAACGGGGGGGTCGAGTTAACGGGGGGGAATCGCTAACGGGGGGGGAATCGGAGTTAACTGGGGGGAATTGTAGCTAACGGGGGGGGGAATCATAGCTAACGGGGGGGAATCATAGCTAACGGGGGGGAATCATAGCTAACGGGGGGGAATCATAGCTAACGGGGGGGGAATCGGAGTTAACGGGGGGGGGAAATCGGAGTTAAACGGGGGGGAATCATAGCTAACGGGGGGGGGAATCATAGCTAACGGGAATTGTAGTTAACGGGGGGGGAATTGTAGTTAATTGAGTTAATGGGGGGGGAATTGTAGTTAACGGGGGGGGTAGTAATGGGGGGGGGAGTTAACGGGGGGGGGAATTGTAGTTAACGGGGGGGGGAATTGTAGTTAATGGGGGGGGAATTGTAGTAACGGGGGGGGAATTGTAGTTAACGGGGGGGGGAATTGTAGTAACGGGGGGGGGGAATTAATGGGGGGGAATTGTAACTAACGGGGGGGGAATCGGAGTTAATGGGGGGGAATTGTAGTTAACGAGGGGGGGAGGAATCGGAATTAACGGCAGGGAATCAGAATTGACTTTGACGTTTAGTTTAAACTTTTTACACTTTTTTTCTCACACTGTGCTCTTATTCTGGGACTCTTTGTCTCTTTCTGTCACACAATACAAAGTTGTCACCTATTATATTCTAACAAAGGCCAACGTATCATTAGATGTGGCCGATTCCACCCTTCTAAACATAGTGTAGTGGTTAGCATTACTGCTTCACAGTGCCAGGGACCTGGATTTGATTCCCGGTTTGAGTCAGTGTCTGTGTGGAGTCTGCACATTCTCCCCGTGTCTGTGTGAGTTTCCTCTGGGTGCTCCAGTTTTCTTCTACAGTCCAAAGATGTGCGGGTCGGGTGGATTGGCCATGCTAAATTGCCCCTTAGTGTCAGGGGGACTAGCAGAGTAAATATGTAGGGATGTGGGAATAGGGCCTGAGTGGGATTGTGATCGGTGCAGACTCGATGGGCCAAATGGCCATCGTCTGCACTGAAGTGATTTTTATGAGTTCCCAGCTCCTAATGTGTATTTGAATGGTACTGCAGGGAATGAGGAGTGGCCACAGCAGGAAAGGGCACCCAGAGAGAGAGCGAAGCAACCACAGACCATCTTAAGCCACTCGAATTTAATCATGGGAGGCACTACGTTCACCTCCCTTCAGTGTTTCCACAGCCACAATTTAAATCACTTCGTACAAAGTCAGGCATTTGAGCTTTATCTGGAAAACAGGGATTAATCTAGTGGATTTCCCCCTTTCTCTGAAACATTGCAAGAAGAACTCGCCAAATAAATTCATGGAGATTTCTGACTGATGAGGGATAACGCAGGCCAGCTGTGAAAGGCACACAGTGCAGTCCAGAATGAGAGGCCTGGATAAAAAAAACAGCAGCTCGAAACCTGAGCTCGATGAGAGGAGTTGGCAGGTTACCACCCTGCTATTTAAGTTAGCCACAAGAACTTGGCGTCAAATGCATCTCGCAAAGTGGATTCACTTTTCAGCCGTTTTCCATTGTTTACTGTCACTCAGCGAACTTATTAAATTCGCACTGTTTTCTATCTTCATCTGATGAGTTTCACTTAACCTCTGGTCTCCCTCCTCCCCTGAAGGTGCTGACTCTCACTGGGATACAGGGTCTCCCTCCTCTCCTGAAGGTGCTGACTCTCACTGGGATACAGGGTCTCCCTCCTCCCCTGAAGGTGCTGACTCTCACTGGGATACAGGGTCTCCCTCCTCTCCTGAAGGTGCTGACTCTCACTGGGATACAGGGTCTCCCTCCTCTCCTGAAGGTGCTGACTCTCACTGGGATACAGGGTCTCCCTCCTCTCCTGAAGGTGCTGACTCTCACTGGGATACAGGGTCTCCCTCCTCCCCTGAAGGTGCTGACTCTCACTGGGATACAGGGTCTCCCTCCTCCCCTGAAGGTGCTGACTCTCACTGGGATACAGGGTCTCCCTCCTCTCCTGAAGGTGCTGACTCTCACTGGGGTACAGGGTCTCCCTCCTCTCCTGAAGGTGCTGACTCTCACTGGGATACAGGGTCTCCCTCCTCTCCTGAAGGTGCTGACTCTCACTGGTACAGGTCTCCCTCCTCTCCTGAAGGTGCTGACTCTCACTGGGATACAGGGTCTCCCTCCTCTCCTGAAGGTGCTGACTCTCACTGGGATACAGGGTCTCCCTCCTCCCCTGAAGGTGCTGACTCTCACTGGGGTACAGGGTCTCCCTCCTCCCCTGAAGGTGCTGACTCTCACTGGGATACAGGGTCTCCCTCCTCTCCTGAAGGTGCTGACTCTCACTGGGATACAGGGTCTCCCTCCTCTCCTGAAGGTGCTGACTCTCACTGGGATACAGGGTCTCCCTCCTCTCCTGAAGGTGCTGACTCTCACTGGGATACAGGGTCCCCCTCCTCTCCTGAAGGTGCTGACTCTCACTGGGGTACAGGGTCCCCCTCCTCTCCTGAAGGTGCTGACTCTCACTGGGATACAGGGTCCCCCTCCTCTCCTGAAGGTGCTGACTCTCACTGGGGTACAGGTCTCCCTCCTGAAGGTGCTGTCTCACTGGGTACAGGTCTCCCTCCTGAAGGTGCTGCTCTCACTGGATACAGGGTCTCCCTCCTCTGAAGGTCTGACTCTCACTGGTAGGCTTCTGAAGGTGCTGACTCTCACTGGGATACAGGGTCTCCCTCCTCTCCTGAGGTGCTGACTCCACTGGATCAGGTCTTCTCACTGGGATACAGGGTCCCTCTCCTGAAGGTGCTGACTCTCACTGGGATACAGGGTCTCCCTCCTCTCCTGAAGGTGCTGACTCTCACTGGGATACAGGGTCTCCCTCCTCTCCTGAAGGTGCTGACTCTCACTGGGGTACAGGGTCCCCCTCCTCTCCTGAAGGTGCTGACTCTCACTGGGATACAGGGTCTCCTCCTCTCCTGAAGGTGCTGACTCTCACTGGGATACAGGGTCTCCCTCCTCTCCTGAAGGTGCTGACTCTCACTGGGATACAGGGTCTCCCTCCTCTCCTGAAGGTGCTGACTCTCACTGGGATACAGGGTCCCCCTCCTGAAGGTGCTGACTCTCACTGGGATACAGGGTCTCCCTCCTGAAGGTGCTGACTCTCACTGGGATACAGGGTCTCCCTCCTCTCTGAAGGTGCTGACTCTCACTGGGGTACAGGGTCTCCCTCCTCTCCTGAAGGTGCTGACTCTCACTGGGATACAGGGTCTCCTCTCCTGAAGGTGCTGACTCTCACTGGGATACAGGGTCTCCCTCCTCTCCTGAAGGTGCTGACTCTCACTGGGATACAGGGTCTCCCTCCTCTCCTGAAGGTGCTGACTCTCACTGGGATACAGGGTCCCTCCCCTGAGGGTGCTGACTCTCACTGGGATACAGGGTCCCTCTCCTGAGGGTGCTGACTCTCACTGGGATACAGGGTCTCCCTCCTCTCCTGAAGGTGCTGACTCTCACTGGGATACAGGGTCTCCCTCCTCTCCTGAAGGTGCTGACTCTCACTGGGATACAGGGTCTCCCTCCTCTCCTGAGGGTGCTGACTCTCACTGAGCTGCTTATTAATTATCTTCAGGCCGTGCAGCCAGTGTCCATTCTTTCCTGTGAATCCCTGGAATTGCAGATGCAGATTCCCACAGAGTTACAGGGCCATCATTGCCTGTAGGAACCTTGGCTGATTGCCCTGAGCTGGAGATGGGAATAATCAGCTGTTTCATCCGAACTTGGTTTGATTCCTGGATCTTCAGTGAAGATGGCACCTGGAGGAAGTGCCTCTTTTTAACATAAGAACATAAGAAATAAGAACAGGAGTCGGCCATCCAGCCCCTCGAGCCTGCCCCGCCATTCAATCAGATCATGGCTGATCTGCAGTGATTCAGTACCACTTTCCCGCTTTCTCCCCGTAACCCTTAATTCCCTTGTCAATCAAAACTCTATCCACTCTCATGATGTGGAGATGCCGGTGTTGGACTGGGGTGGGCACAGTAACTAGTCTGACAACACCAGGTTAAAGTCCAACAGGTTTATTTGTTAACACCAGCTTTCTGAGCGCTGCTTCTTTTTGAGGTGAGATTCACCTGGTGTAGTGAGACTACTTACTGTCTGCTGTAACAGAGAGACAATATCATTCAGGCCACCTGGTATAAATAAAACTGAATAAGATGATGTCTAGATGTGGATATTGGGAAAGGTGCTGACAGAGTAGTGTAGTCAGTGCTCTAGTAAATACAGATAACAGGGATAATGATCTAAAATTTATCATTTTTATTTATTTAATCAATCACAAGTAAGGCTTACATTAACATTGCAATGAAGTTACTGTGAAATTCCAATAGTTGCCACAGTCCACCGCCTGTTCAGGTTACACTGAGGGAGAATTTAGCACAGCTGATGCACCCTAACCAGCAAGTCTTTGAGACTGTGGGAGGAAACCAGATAGCCCAGAGGAAACTCAGGCAGATACAGGGAGAACATGCACTCTCTACACAGACAGTGATCTGAGCTGGGAATCAAACCTGGGTCCCTGGCACTGTGAGGCAGCAATGCTAACCACTGTGCCACTATACCTCTCACACAGTGAAAACCAGTCTCGGAGAGTGCCTGAAATGAGTGTTCTGTAAAATCTCAGCATTCTTTTCTACAAGCCGTGACCAAAACAAAGTGTGCTTTCCACTTTGTGTTCCCAGGTTACTGGTCAGTGCACCCCGGGACGGTATTGCAAAGAGCAAGAACGGCGACGTCTACCGATGTAACGTATCCAATCGACGGAGCTCAAACTGCATAAAGCTGAATGCCGGTAAAACAATATTTAAAACATTCACCGTCGAGAACATTGTGAGAGAGTGGGACAAAGATAACTAATGATGCAATCAGTGACTCAGGATACTGGGGAGGGTTCCAGAATAACAATCTTGGGGAGTTGGGTCGAAATTTGTCGGTAAAACAGCATCTTGTACCTATCCTGGGAGTGTTTAATTGGGGGACAGTGTAGAGGGAGCTTTACTCTGTATCTAACCCCGTGCTGTACCTGTCCTGGGAGTGTTTGATGGGGAACAGTGTAGAGGGAGCTTTACTCTGTATCTAACCCCGTGCTGTACCTGTCCTGGGAGTGTTTGATGGCGACAGTGTAGAGGAAGCTTTACTCTGTATCGAACCCCGTGCTGTACCTGTCCTGGGAGTGTTTGATGGGGGACAGTGTAGAGGGAGTTTTACTCTGTATCTAACCCCGTGCTGTACCTGTCCTGGGAGTGTTGGATGGGGACAGTGTAGAGGGAGCTTTACTCTATATCTAACCCCATGCTGTCCCTGTCCTGGGAGTGTTTGAGGGGAGGACAGTGTAGAGGGAGTTTTACTCTGTATCTAACCCCGTGCTGTACCTGTCCTGGGAGTGTTTGATGGGGGGGACAGTGTAGAGGGAGCTTTACTCTGTATCTAACCCTGTGCTGTACCTATCCTGGGAGTGTTTGATGGGAACAGTGTAGAGGGAGCTTTACTCTGTATCTAACCCCGTGCTGTACCTGTCCTGGGAGTGTTTGATGGGGGGACAGCGTAGAGGGAGCTTTACTCTGTATCTACCCCCGTGCTGTACCTGTCCTGGGAGTGTTTGATGGGGGGACAGTGTAGAGGGAGCTTTACTCTGTATCTAACCCCGTGCTGTACCTGTCCTGGGAGTGTTTGATGGGGGGACAGTGTAGAGGGAGCTTTACTCTGTATCTAACACCGTGCTGTACCTGTTCTGGGAGTGTTTGAGGGGGGACAGTGTAGAGGGAGCTTTACTCTGTATCTAACCCCGTGCTGTACCTGTCCTGGGAGTGTTTGATGGGGGACAGTGTAGGGGGAGCTTTACTCTGTATCTAACCCTGTGCTGTACCTGTCCTGGGAGTGTTTGATGGGGGACAGTGTAGAGGGAGTTTTACTCTATATCTCACCCGTGCTGTACCTGTCCTGGGAGTGTTTGATGGGGGACAGTGTAGAGGGAGCTTTACCCTATATCTAACCCCGTGCTGTATGGGAAGTCTTTCCCCAACTTAGACATTTCAAACCTTCTTCTAATCTTCTAATTCAGGAAAATTAGAAGAATGTTGAAGGTAATACTTAGTACTGAGGTTTAATTTTGTTTGGGTTTAATGAGAGTGGTTATAAATAGAGGCAGTTGGTTCTTCATTCACTGATATGTGTCTCTTTTGTTTGGTTAAACTCCTGCAGGGGAGGCAGCTCTGAGGAACATCTCTGATGATATGAAGAACACACACTTTGGCATGACACTGACTCGTAATCCACAGGGATTCATGGTAAGCAGCTTCCATAGAACAAAGAAAATTACAGCACAGGAACAGGCTCTTCAGCCCTCCAAACCTGTACTGACCATGCTGCCTAACTAAAGCCCCCTACCCTTCTGGGGACCATATCCCTCTATTCCCATCCTATTCATGTATTTGACCAGATGCCCCTTAAAAATTACTGTTGTATCTCCTTTCACTACCTTCCCTGGCAGCAAGTTTCAGGCACCCAGCACTCTATACGTAAAAAGCTTGCCTCGTACATCTCCTTTAAACCTTGTCCCTCACACTTTAAACCTGTGTCCCGTAGTAGTTGACACTTCTACCCTGGGAAAAAGCTTGCCCCTTGCACCTTAAACCTGACCTCTCATAATCTTGTAAACTTCGATCAGTTCCCCCCTCAACCTCTGTTGTTCCATTGAGAACAAACCAAGTTTCTCCAACCTCTCCTCATAGCTAATGCCCTCCATACCAGACAACATCTGGTAAATGTTTTCGGTACCCTCTCCAAAGACTCTGCATCAATTCTGGTTGCTACTGGAAGGAACACTGCATTCTAAGTGAGACCTAACCAAGGCTCTATAAAGATGCAACACAATTTGCCTATTTTTTAAATCTCCAGGGGAGGTCAGGGCCAATCCTCAGGTTCCTAGGGAGCATTTTCCAGAAGGTTGTAGATGTCAGAAGACAGACTGGTGCAGGCGTTGCTGAAGATCACAATCGAGGTTAGGATATAGAACATAGAAGACATAGAAAAACTAAAAGTTGTGCCGAAAGAGGCATCAAAATGAGCGGTATTTTGAGAAAAGGCCAAGGCCAGTAGCAGAATGTACCTTTCAGAGAGGCTCATAACCAGGAACAGGGACAATGCAGCATCTCTACAATAAATATTCCCTATCGTGGTAGAGTTATTATTGCATGGCCACCCATTAAAAATGGCAGTGGATAAGGAACCGTGGTGTCCATTCCTGAGGAGCAGAATTATAATCGCCTCCGGGCTGGTATTCAGCTCCTGAACTTAGAAAACACAAAGGCCAGGCTGGCCACCTCAACAGGTGAACCTTGGTGATGGTCATTGCACAGTATTTGTGTGGTGTGAATATTACTTGCCATTTGTCAGCCCAAGCCTGGATATTGTCCAGATCTTGTTGCATTTGAACATGGACTGCTTCAGTATCTGAGAATGGTGCTGAACGTTGTGCAATTGCCGGCGAACGTCCTCACTTCTGACCTTATGACGGAGGGAAGGTTATTGATGAAGCAGATGAAAATGGTTGGGCCTAGAACACTCCCCTGAGGGACTCCTGCAGAAATGTCCTGGAGCTGAGATGACTGACTCCCAACACCCACCTTCCTATGGGTCAGGTATGACTGCGACCAGTGGAGAGTTTGCCCCTGGTAATCATTGATTCCAGTTTTGCC
Source organism: Sphyrna mokarran (assembly GCA_024679065.1). Lineage (NCBI taxonomy): Eukaryota > Metazoa > Chordata > Chondrichthyes > Carcharhiniformes > Carcharhinidae > Sphyrna > Sphyrna mokarran. The sequence goes on along the minus strand of JAGIQG010000042.1, from coordinate 624,877 downwards.
AGGGCTCCTTGGTGCCACACTCAGTTGAATGCTGTCTTGATGTTGAGGGCAGTCACTCTCACCTCACCTCTGGAATTCAGTTCTTTTATCCGTGTTTGAACCAAGGCTGTAATGAGGTCAGGAACTGAGTGACCCTGGGCGAAACCCAAACTGGGCATCACTGAGCAGGTTATTGCTGAGCAGGTGCTGCTTGATAACACTATTGATGACCCCTTGCGGTACCTGATAAAAGTCTACAAAATTAAAAAAGGCATAGACAGAGTGGATGGTCAGAGGCTTTTTCCCGGGAAGGGGAAGTGTCAATCACAAGGTGGCACAGCTTCATGGTGAGAGAGAGTAAGTTTAAAGGAGATGTGTGAGGGAAGATTTTCACAGAGAGTGGTGGATGCCTGGAATACACTGCCAGAGGAGGTGGTGGAAGCAGGCACATTAGCAACACTTGAGGCATCTGAATGAGTTCATGAATAGGGAGGGAATAGAGATATGGACTGAGGAAAGTTTTTATTTCACTTTAGTTAAGGCACTGTGATGGAGGCTTGGAGGCCCAAAGGGCCTGTTCCTGTGCTGTCCTTTCTTTTATTCTTTTCTGGAGAAAGCTCTACAGTGGGTCCAATCTGGGTAGTAACTTCCTGGTATCGTTCTAGTTCATTTCTTTTGTACCCTCCTCCAGTGCCAGTATCCCCCTTTTTCTAAATGTAATGTCAGCTATGTTCTGATTCCTGTTGCAGGTATGCGCGCCCCTCTGGTCTCAGAAGTGTGGGAGTTCTATCTACAACACAGGAATCTGTACAAACATCAGCTCCAAGTTCCAGCCTTCGGGAATTATTGCACCTACTGCCCAAGGTACAATCAGCATTCTTGCTGAAAATCTGCAAAGGGATATAGATAAGTGAGGGTCTGGCAGATGGAGTACAATGTTGGTAAATGTGAGGTCATCCATTGTGGTAGGAATAACATCAAAATGGACCATTATTTAAATGGTAAAATATAGCAATATGCTGCTGTGCAGAGGGACCTGGGTGTTCTTGTACAGGAATAGCAGGAAGTTGGTTTGCAGGTGCAGCAGTTAATGAAGAAGGCAAATGGAATTTTGTCCTTCATTGCCAGAGGGATGGAGTTTAAAACCAGCGAGGTCATATTGCAGCTGTATAAGGTGCTGGTGAGGCCACACCTGGAGTTACTGTGTACAGTTTGGTCAACTTAATTGAGAAAGGATATACTGGAGGGGGTGCAGAGGATATTCCGGAGTTGAGAGGATTGGCTTATGAGGAGAGACTGAGTAGACTGGGGCTATACTCATTAGAATTCAGAAGAATGAGGGGGATCTTATAGAAACAGATAAGATTATGAAGGGAATAGATAAGATAGAAGCAGGGAAGTTGTTCCCACTGGCAGGTGAAACTAGAACTGAGGTGGGTGGGGGGGGCATGGCCTCAAAATAAGGGGGAGCAGATTTAGGACTGAGTTGAGGAGGAACTTCTCCACACAAAGGTTTGTGAATCTGTGGAATTCCCTGTCCAGTGAAGTAGTTGAGGCTATGTCATTGAATGTTTTTAAAGCCAGGCTTTAAAGCCAGGATAGATAAATGTTTGAACAGTAAAGGAATTAAAATAATCAGCCATGATCTTATTGAATCGTGCAGTAGGCTTGAGGGGCCAAATGGCCTACTCCTGCTCCTAGTTCTTATGTTCTTACTGTGTCCCTGGGCAGAGACAACCAGCTTTGCACTAACTCCTTAGAAACAACTCTGCTAAGGTACGGGTTTTTATACCGTCGGTTCCTCTGAAATCACCACGTGTTCACGATCAAGACACTTTGCTATTTTGATTTCCTTTGAAGGAGATTTTTGTTCAGAAATGAGTACAGATTGGAAAATTGGGTTGGATGTCTTACTGACATGAGCTCTTGCTGGTGTAGAGGACATTAGCTATGAGGAGAGGTTGGAGAAACTTGGTTTGTTCTCACTGGAGCGACGGAGGTTGAGGTGAGACCTGATAGAAGTCTACAAGATTATGAGAGGCACGGGCAGAGTGGATGATCAGAAGCTTTTTCTCAGGGTGGAAGAATCAATTACTAGGGAGCACAGGGTAATGTGTGAAGGACAAAGTTTAAAAGAGATGTACGAGGCAGATTCTTTACACAAAGGCTGATGGGTGCCTGGAACTCACTGCCTGGGGAGGTAGTAAAAGCAGAAATGATAGTGACTTTTAAGGAGTGTTTTGATAAATACATGAATAGGATGGAATAGAAGGATATGGGTCCCCAGAAAAGTAGGGGATTTTAGTTCAGATGGGCAGAATGGTCGGTGCAGGCTTGAAGGGCCTGTTCCTGTGCTGTAATTTTCTTTGTTCTTAGTCTGTCCTGTTTGGTACAAAGAAGCAGGTAGGGGCTGTAAATTCATGGACTTTCTCTCACCTCCTGATACTTTGGCCAGCTCTCTACTCTTTGGGTGGAATTTTAAGTGATTGATTCCAAGTGTCCAGCTACTGTGAAAATGGGAAAGTTCCTGACCTATATTTGGGGTGAGTTTTGACTCCCAGTCTTATGTCCTTAGTCATATGGGCTAGACCTCTTGATCTCCCCAAAACCTGTCCACCGTCTACAAAGCGCAAGTCAGGAGTGTGATGGGATACTCCTCACTTGCCTGGATGGATACTGCTCCAACAACACTCAAGAAGCTCAACACCATCCAGGACAAAGCAGTCCTGCTTAATTGGCACCACATCCACAAACATTCAATCCCTCCTTCACTGACAAACAGTGACAGCCATGTGTACCATCTACAGGAACCTCCAGGTTCCTTAGACAGCACCTTCTAACCGTAGAAGCTCTGTGATCGAGAAGGACAAGAGCAGCATATACATGGGGAACACCACCACCTGCAAGTTCCCTCCAAGGTACTCAGCATCCTGACTTGGAAATATAATGGCCTTTCCTTCACTGTCGCTGGGTCAAAATCCTGGAATTCCCTCCCTAACAGCACTGTAGGTGTACCTATATCTCAGGGGCTGCAGCAGATTCATGAAGACAGCTCACCCAGCACATTCAGAAACCTGATTTGGGATGAGCTATAAATGCTGGTATACATCCTGTCCATGAATTATTTAAAAACTTATGGTAGTGAATGGAACCAGTATGCAGGGAAATGGATTCAGTTACCTTGCTCACCTGAAGAGCTGGTGCAGGCTCAATGGGCTGAATGGCCTCTTGCCCTGTAATTCTGTGATAGTACAGATGCCAGTGCTGGAGTAATGGTTTGAGATATCACAGTGGCAGGATTAAGATGCTTGAGCTCAGGCTGAGGGTCAGAATACAGTGAAATATGAAGCTTACAGAGCTTGGTGCGTCCAATCTCGTTGTCAGTATTCCACCTTTACCGACAGTCCCACAACACTCTGTCTCTTTTCCAGATTGTGGGGTCTCTATGGACATTGTCATCCTGTTGGACGGATCGAACAGCATCTACCCTTGGCACGAGGTACAGAGGTTCCTCAGCAATGTCCTCAACAAATTCCACATCGGCCCAAAGCAAATCCAGGCAAGTCCCCAACCTGATCATCACATTGTAAATCCACTCTGCATCTTCCAGGGAGACAGTATCCGTGCTCCAGGGAGTTTCACATTACCTTTCTCCCTCTACCTGACCTGCATGCAATTAATCTTAATTACTCTGATGTGGCAGCACATAGTGTTAGCACTGCTGTCTCACAGCGCCAGGGACCCAGGTTCGATTCCCAGCAGCACGGTGACACAGTGGGTTAGTGCTGCTGCCTCACAGTGCCAGGGACCCAGGTTCGATTCCCAGCAGCACGGTACACAGTGGGTTAGCATGCTGTCTCACAGCGCCAGGGACCCGGGTTCGATTCCCCAGCAGCACGGTGACACAGTGGGTTAGTGCTGCTGCCTCACAGTGCCAGGGACCCAGGTTCGATTCCCAGCAGCACGGTGACACAGTGGGTTAGCACTGCTGCCTCACAGCGCCAGGGACCCAGGTTCGATTCCAGCAGCACGGGACACAGTGGGTTAGCACTGCTGCCTCACAGCGGCCAGGGACCCAGGTTCGATTCCCAGCAGCACGGTGACACAGTGGGTTTAGCACTGCTGTCTCACAGCGCAGGGACCCAGGTTCGATTCCAGCAGCACGGTGACACAGTGGGTTAGCGCTGCTGTCTCACAGCGCCAGGGACCCGGGTTCGATTCCCTGGCAGCACGGTGACACAGTGGGTTAGCACTGCTGTCTCACAGTGCCAGGGACCCGGGTTCGATTCCCAGCAGCACGGTGACACAGTGGGTTAGCACTGCTGTCTCTCAGCGCCAGGGACCCAGGTTCAATTCCCAGCAGCACGGTGACACAGTGGGTTAGCGCTGCTGTCTCACAGCGCCAGGGACCCAGGTTCGATTCCCAGCAGCACAGTGACACAGTGGGTTAGCACTGCTGTCTCACAGTGCCAGGGACCCAGGTTTGATTCTCAGCAGCACGGTGACACAGTGGGTTAGCGCTGCTGTCTCAGCTTGGGTCACTGTCTGTGTGGAGATTGCATGTTCTCTCTATGTCTGGCTGGGTTTTCTCCGGATGCTCCGGTTTCCCCTCAGTCCAAAGATGTATGGGTTTGGTGTATTGGTCATGCTAAATTTCAACTTAGTGCCAGATGGGACTAAGGTGGGATTGTGGTTATTACAGACTCGATGGCCAAACGGTCTCCTTCTGTACTGTAGGGATTCTGTGATCCGACACTTCCCACCATGAGATTGTCATTGAGTGTGAAGAGAACAGTCAATGTTAAACTTTCAACACGTTTCTTAACAGAGGAATATACAATAGGCCAGAGATTAACCTCGCTCTCAGTCACTCCATCTCCAGTCTTTAACCTCGCTCTCACTCACTCATTCCAGTCTTTAACCTCACTCTCAGTCACTCATTCCAGTCTTTAACCTCGCTCTCACTCACTCATTCCAGTCTTTAACCTCACTCTCAGTCACTCATTCCAGTCTTTAACCTCGCTCTCACTCACTCATTCCAGTCTTTAACCTCGCTCTCACTCATTCCAGTCTTTAACCTCGCTCTCACTCACTCATTCCAGTCTTTAACCTCGCTCTCACTCACTCCACCTCCAGTCTTTAACCTCGCTCTCAGTCACTCACCTCCAGTCTTTAACCTCGCTCTCACTCATTCCAGTCTTTAACCTCGCTCTCACTCACTCATTCCAGTCTTTAACTCGCTCCTCACTCATTCAGTCTTTAACCTCGCTCTCACTCACTCACCTCCAGTCTTTAACCTCGCTCTCACTCACTCCACCTCCAGTCTTTAACCTCGCTCTCAGTCACTCCACCTCCAGTCTTTAACCTCGCTCTCAGTCACTCACCTCAGTCTTTAACCTCGCTCTCAGTCACTCCATCTCCAGTCTTAACCTCGCTCTCACTCATTCCAGTCTTTAACCTCGCTCTCACTCACTCATTCCAGTCTTTAACCTCGCTCTCAGTCACTCCACCTCCAGTCTTTAACCTCGCTCTCAGTCACTCCATCTCCAGTCTTTAACCTCGCTCTCACTCACTCATTCCAGTCTTTAACCTCGCTCTCACTCACTCATTCCAGTCTTTAACCTCGCTCTCAGTCACTCCATCTCCAGTCTTTAACCTCGCTCTCACTCATTCCAGTCTTTAACCTCGCTCTCACTCACTCATTCCAGTCTTTAACCTCGCTCTCACTCACTCCACCTCCAGTCTTTAACCTCGCTCTCACTCACTCCACCTCCAGTCTTTAACCTCGCTCTCACTCACTCATTCCAGTCTTTAACCTCGCTCTCACTCACTCATTCCAGTCTTTAACCTCGCTCTCACTCACTCATCTCCAGTCTTTAACCTCGCTCTCACTCATTCCAGTCTTTAACCTCGCTCTCACTCACTCACTCCAGTCTTTAACCTCGCTCTCACTCACTCCACCTCCAGTCTTTAACCTCGCTCTCACTCACTCCACCTCCAGTCTTTAACCTCGCTCTCACTCACTGCACCTCCAGTCTTTAACCTCGCTCTCACTCACTGCACCTCCAGTCTTTAACCTCGCTCTCACTCACTGCACCTCCAGTCTTTAACCTCGCTCTCACTCACTCCACCTCCAGTCTTTAACCTCGCTCTCACTCACTCCACCTCCAGTCTTTAACCTCGCTCTCACTCACTCACCTCCAGTCTTTAACCTCGCTCTCACTCACTCCACCTCCAGTCTTTAACCTCGCTCTCACTCACTCACCTCCAGTCTTTAACCTCGCTCTCACTCACTCCACCTCCAGTCTTTAACCTCGCTCTCACTCACTCCACCTCCAGTCTTTAACCTCGCTCTCACTCACTGCACCTCCAGTCTTTAACCTCGCTCTCACTCACTGCACCTCCAGTCTTTAACCTCGCTCTCACTCACTCACCTCCAGTCTTTAACCTCACTCTCACTCACTCCACCTCCAGTCTTTAACCTCACTCTCACTCACTCCACCTCCAGTCTTTAACCTCGCTCTCACTCACTGCACCTCCAGTCTTTAACCTCGCTCTCACTCACTCCACCTCCAGTCTTTAACCTCGCTCTCTTCCTTTCTCTGCCTCATTCCATCCGCAATGTGATTCTCAATCCTGCTTTCTTATTGATAAATGTTTCGTCTATTTTAATTTTCTTTATTGTGTCCGTTGAGTTTCAGTGCTGATATGACCCATATTTTACCGTTCTGCTGCTCTGGGCTGTTAGCTCAGCATAGATCACTTTCAGATCTTGACGCCTGAATAAAAGCAATTCCACGCTGGAATGTGATCCATTTCTGCTCACACTGTGCAGGGCAAACAGCCCAGCTGACAGCAGGGCGTTGACCTCATTACTTAGCTTCTAATTTAAACTGATCCATATAATTTCCAAAACCCCAAACTATTTCCTCTCCCTCCCATTTTATATTTATATTATGTTGCTGCTTGGAAAAGACTTACAGCTGAATGTTGTTGTGAACCAGGTTAAAATACCGATCCGGTGTAAATTTAGAACATCAGTTAGATAGTGATCCCCTACCTGCACAAGAACAGTGATTTCTCATTGAGGGCCAGACCATCATCAAGAACCCAAACTATCTCCCTGTCTGCATATTGCTGAGGCAGGGCTGATCTCATAGAATTACAGCATGCCTACAGTTCAGAAGGAGGTCATTCAGGCTATTGAGTCAGTATTGACCCTCCAAAAGAGAGGTGCAGCGCTCCCTCAGCACTGACCCTCCCATAGTGCAGCACTCCCTCAGCACTGACCCTCCCACAGTGCAATACTCCCTCGGCACTGACCCTCCCACAGTGCAATACTCCCTCGGCACTGACCCTCCCACAGTGCAATACTCCCTCGGCACTGACCCTCCCACAGTGCAATACTCCCTCGGCACTGACCCTCCCACAGTGCATCCGCCTGATCCGCTCCCTGCATGACCCTCCCACAGTGCAATACTCCCTCGCACTGACCCTCCCACAGTGGGCGCTCCCTCAGCACTGACCCTCCCCAGTGCAATACTCCCTCAGCACTGACCCTCCCACAGTGCAATACTCCCTTGGCACTGACCCTCCCACAGTGCAATACTCCCTTGGCACTGACCCTCCCACAGTGCAATACTCCCTCAGCACTGACCCTCCCACAGTGCAATACTCCCTCGGCACTGACCCTCCCACAGTGCAATACTCCCTCGGCACTGACCCTCCCACAGTGCAATACTCCCTCGGCACTGACCCTCCCACAGTGCAATACTCCCTCGGCACTGACCCTCCCACAGTGCAATACTCCCTCGGCACTGACCCTCCCACAGTGCAATACTCCCTCGGCACTGACCCTCCCACAGTGCAATACTCCCTCGGCACTGACCCTCCCACAGTGCAATACTCCCTCGGCACTGACCCTCCCACAGTGCAATACTCCCTCGGCACTGACCCTCCCACAGTGCAATACTCCTTGGCACTGACCCTCCCACAGTGCAATACTCCCTCAGCACTGACCCTCCCACAGTGCAATCTCCCTCGGCACTGACCCTCCCACAGTGCAATACTCCCTCGGCACTGACCCTCCCACAGTGCAATACTCCCTGGCACTGACCCTCCCACAGTGCAATACTCCCTCGGCACTGACCCTCCACAGTGCAATACTCCCTCGGCACTGACCCTCCACAGTGCAGCGCTCCCTCGGCACTGACCCTCCCACAGTGCAATACTCCCTCAGCACTGACCCTCCCACAGTGCAATACTCCCTCGGCACTGACCCTTCCACAGTGCAGTGCTCCCTCGGCACTGACCCTCCCACAGTGCGGTGCTCCCTCAGCACTGACCCTCCCACAGTGCAATACTCCCTCGGCACTGACCCTTCCACAGTGTGGCGCTCCCTCAGCACTGACCCTCCCGCAGTGCAATACTCCCTCAGCACTGACCCTCCCACAGTGCAATACTCCCTTGGCACTGACCCTCCCACAGTGCAATACTCCCTTGGCACTGACCCTCCCACAGTGCAATACTCCCTTGGCACTGACCCTCCCTCAGTGCAATACTCCCTTGGCACTGACCCTCCCACAGTGCGGCGCTCCCTCAGCACTGACCCTCCCACAGTGCAATACTCCCTTGGCACTGACCCTCCCTCAGTGCAATACTCCCTTGGCACTGACCCTCCCACAGTGCATCTCCCTCGGCACTGACCCTCCCACAGTGCAATACTCCCTTGGCACTGACCCTCCCTCAGTGCAATACTCCCTTGGCACTGACCCTCCCACAGTGCAATACTCCCTCGGCACTGACCCTCCCACAGTGCAATACTCCCTTGGCACTGACCCTCCCACAGTGCAATACTCCCTTGGCACTGACCCTCCCACAGTGCAATACTCCCTCAGCACTGACCCTCCCACAGTGCAATACTCCCTCGGCACTGACCCTTCCACAGTGCAGCGCTCCCTCGGCACTGACCCTCGCACAGTGCGGTGCTCCCTCAGCACTGACCCTCCCACAGTGCAATACTCCCTCGGCACTGACCCTCCCACAGTGCAATACTCCCTCGGCACTGACCCTCCCCAGTCAATACTCCCTCGGCACTGACCCTCCCACAGTGCAATCTCCCTCGGCACTGACCCTCCCACAGTGCATACTCCCTTGGCACGACCCTCCACAGTGCAAACTCCTCAGCACTGACCCTCCCACAGTGCAATACTCCCTCGGCACTGACCCTTCCACGTGCAGCGCTCCTCGGCACTGACCCTTCGCACAGTGCGGTGCTCCCTCAGCACTGACCCTCCCACAGTGCAATACTCCCTGGCACTGACCCTTCCACAGTGCGGCGCTCCCTCGGCACTGACCCTCCCACAGTGCAGCGCTCCCTCAGCACTGACCCTCCCACAGTGCGGCGCTCCCTCGGCACTGACCCTCCCCACAGTGCGGCACTCCCTCGGCACTGACCCTCCCACAGTGCGGCGCTCCCTCAGCACTGACCCTCCCACAGTGCGGCGCTCCCTCAGCACTGACCCTCCCACAGTGCGGCGCTCCCTCAGCACTGACCCTCCCACAGTGCGGCGCTCCCTCAGCACTGACCCTCCCACAGTGCGGCGCTCCCTCAGCACTGACCCTCCCACAGTGCGGCGCTCCCTCAGCACTGACCCTCCCACAGTGGCGATCTCCCTTGGCACTGACCCTCCCACAGTGCAATACTCCCTCAGCACTGACCCTCCCACAGTGCAATACTCCCTCGGCACTGACCCTCCCTCAGTGCAATACTCCCTCGGCACTGACTCTCCCACAGTGCGGCCCTCCCTCAGCACCGACCCTCCCACATTGCAGCACTCCCTCAGCACCGACCCTCCCACAGTGCGGCGCTCCCTTGGCACCTGCCCTCCCACGCTGCGGCGTTCCCTTGTAGCTTCGCTGGAATATCAGTCTGAGTTAAATGCTTATGTGGCTGGAACAGGACACTATCCTATAACATTGTAATTGGGTGATGTGTTTCCTGCGAAGCCCAAAGATTTAAATTTATTCAACCGTTTGTCATAACTCTGAGAAATACAAGCTGAGATACAAGTGACTATTGTTGATCAGTGCTAGCTGTTGTACAACAGACATTTCCATATAACAGGTTCCAACAAATAGCAATAAGGCCGGCACAGTGGTACAGTCGGTTACACTGCTGCCTTACAGTGCCAGGGACCTGGGTTCATTTCCTGGCTTGGGTCACTGTTTGTGAGGAGTTTGCACGTTCTCCCAGTGTCTGCATGGGTTTCCTCTGGATGCTGTGGTTTCCTCCCACACTCCAAAGATATGCAGTTTAGGGTGCATTAGCTATGCTAAATTAACCCCTAGTATCCAAAGATTAGGTGCATTCGCGGGATAAATAACATGGGGTTACGGGAATAGGGTCTGAGATGCTCTGTCAAAGAGATGGTACAGACTTTATTGGGCTGAAAGATTGGCACTCTCGGAGTATTAGTGGGATAAATGCGAGGTGTTACGAGGATAGGGTGGGGAAAGAGGGAGTGCCCTGGCTGAGGGAGGGTAGGTGCCAAGGGGATGCCACACTGTGGGTGGCTCGGTGCTGAGGGAGCGCCGCACTGTGGGTGGCTCAGTGCTGAGGGAGCGCCGCACTGTGGGAGGGTTGGTGCTGAGGGAGAGCCGCACTGTGGGAGGGTCAGTGCTGAGGGAGCGCCGCACTGTGGGAGGGTCGGTGCTGAGGGAGCGCCGCACTGTGGGAGGGTCGGTGCTGAGGGAGAGCCGCACTGTGGGAGGGTCGGTGCTGAGGGAGAGCCGCACTGTGGGTGGCTCAGTGCTGAGGGAGCGCCGCACTGTGGGAGGGTCGGTGCTGAGGGAGCGCCGCACTGTGGGAGGGTCGGTGCTGAGGGAGCGCCGCACTGTGGGAGGGTCGGTGCCAAGGGGATGCCGCACTGTGGGAGGGTCGGTTGTCTAAATCCCTTAAATTATTTTGCCCAGTTAGTGTAGTATCTTTCAGTGGGACGGTTTCTGCACAGTCTGCTCATGGAACAGATAGTTGTCGTGTGGAATCGGAGTCTGGTTTATCTCTGAACTGCCACTCACCAATACTGTAACAACTTCTCCAATCATGAAGATACACAGTAGGAAGTCTCACAGGTTTATTTGGTAGTACCAGCTTTTAAGAGTGCTAGTCATCTGATGAAGGAACAGAGCTCCGAAAATTCATGATTCCATATTAATCTGTTGGACTTTAACTTGGTTTTTTTGAGACTTTGTACAGTCCCCTCTCCAGTCCAACGCTGACATCTCCACATGTGAAGATACACAGCTTTGAAGTATTCCACAGGTTTGATTGAAAGGTGGAAGCAGCCACCTCATTCTAAAGCTGTGATCCCCAGGGTTTATTTTCTTGCCTTTAGATTGGAGTGCTGCAGTACGCAGAGATAGTGGTTCACGAGTTCAGTCTTGGCGAACACAGAAGTGCCCGGAAGGTGGTGGAAGCTGCCAGGAATATCAGCCGTCAGGGTGGCCGCGAGACTAAGACAGCAATGGCAGTCAAAGTGGCGTGGTGAGTATCATCTCTGTGCATTGCACAGCCGTCGGGTCTAATCGTCATAAAATCTTACAGCCCAGAGAAGGCCCTTCAACCCATCCAATCTGTACTAGTCTCCAGCACTTGTCCCATACTCTGAATGTTAGAATAGTTCAAGTGCTCATCCAAATATTTTTTAAAAGTTGTAAGGTTTCCAGCCTCCACAACCTGCCAGGCAGCACATTCCAGATTCCCACCACTCTCTGAATGAAATGTTTTTTTTCTCAAATACCCTCTGGAACTCCGTTCAAGTTGATTAAGATTTTTTATTGGTGTCACAAGTCAGCTTACATTAACACTGCAATGAAGTTACTGTGAAAATCCCCTAAAAGCCACACTCTGGTACCTGTTCAGGTACACTAAGGGTCAATTTAGCATGGCCAAAGTACCCTAACCAGCACGTCTTTTAGACTGTAGGAGGAAACTAAAGTACCCAGAGGAAACCCACACAGACACGGGGAGAACGTGCAGACTCCACACAGATCCGGGTCCCTGGGGCTGTGAGACAGCAGTGCTAACCCACTGTGTCACCGTGCTGCTGGGAATCGAACCCGGAACCCTGGCGCTGTGAGACAGCAGTGCTAACCCACTGTGTCACCGTACTGCTGGGGAATTGAACCCGGGTCCCTGGCGCTGTGAGACAGCAGTGCTAACTCCCTGTGTCACCGTGATGTCCCTGCCCCTTAGCCTAAAATTATGCGCCCTCTTTATTGACTCCTCAACCAAGGGAACAACTGCCCCTACTCACCCTGTCCATACAGCTCATTATCTTAAACACCTCAATTATGTCCCCTCTCAGTCTTCTCTGCTCCGGGGAAAGCAATCCAAATCTATCTAATCTCTCCTTATAGCCCAAATGCTCCATTCCAGGCAACATCCTGGTGAACCACCCCTGTATCCCCAGCTAGTGATACTACATTCTTCTTGTGTACTGTAGTCTACATAATGGTGTTTGCACACATCCTAATATAGGTCTACTTCTCTGACTGATACTCTGACAGACAGACAATGGGGAGAAATTTGTCTGCTTCCAGCATACATGCTGTACCTCAGGGACAGTCAACATGGACATGGGGCAGGAAGAGAATTGATAGGACGTAGAAGCAGGAGGAGGCCATTTGGCCCTTTGAGCCTGCTCCACCACTCATTACAATCATGGCTAATCATAGAATCCTACAGTGCAGAAAGAGGCCATTCGACCCATTGAGTCTGCCCCAACCACAATCCTACCCAGGCCTGATCCCCATAACCCCATGCATTTGCCCTAGCTAGTCCCCCTGACATTAAAGGTTAACTTAGCATGGCCATTCCAGCTAACCCGTATATCTCTGGACTGAGACAAGAATGATGTAGAGATGCCAGCGTTGGACTGGGGTAAACTCAGTAAAGTTTGACAGAAGATGAACCTCCTCAGAAGACGAACACGGGACATGGTGGACAGAGTACCCTTTGTTGTCCAGTACTTCCCCGGAACGGAGAAGCTACGACATCTTCTCCGGAGTCTTCACCATATCATTGATGACAATGAACATCTCGCTAGGGCCATCCCCACCCCCCCACTTCTTGCTTTCAGACAACCCTGCAACCTCAAACAGATCATTGTTAGCAGCAAACTACTCCAACCTTCAGGAGAACAGGGACCACAGTACCACACAACCCTGCTACAGCAACCTTTGCAAGACATGCCGGATCATTGACGTGGACGACATCGTCAAACATGAGAATACCATTCACCAGGTACATGGTACATACTCTTGCAACTCGGCCAACGTTGTCTACCTAATACGTTGCAAGAAAGGATGTCCTGAAGCATGGTACGTTGGGGAGACCATGCAGACACTACGACAGCGGATGAATGAACATCACTCAACAATCACCAGGCAAAACAGTTCCCTTCCTGTGGGCGAACACTTCAGCAGTCATGGGCATTCGGCCTCCGACCTTCGGGTAAATGTTCTTCAAGGGGGCCTTCATGACTCACGACACACGACAGCGCAGAGTTGCTGAGCAGAGACTGATAGCCAAGTTCCGCACACATGAGGACGGTCTTAACAGGGAACTTGGCTTCATGTCACACTATCTGTAACCCCCATGACTTGCCTGGGTTAGCAAAAAACCTCACTTACTGTGCTGTCTGGAGACAATACACATCTCTCTAACCTCTGCTGTTAGCCACTTTAAGGCTTGAATAGCAGATTAGGTGTAAGGATTCGCATTCTAATCAGTAAACTGTCTGTGCTGATGTGTGTGCCTTTGGAGACCAGAACACCTCATTCGCCTGATGAAGGCCACAAAGGCCGAAAGCTAGCAGATTTACTATCAAATAAATTGGTTGGATTTAAAATTAAAGTTATCAAACTTTACTGAGACAGGAAACCAGAGCACTGGGAGGAAGTCCACTCAATACCTAATCCTGCTTTCTCCCCATAACCTTTGATCCCGTTCACCCCCAGTGTTATATCCAGCCGCCTCTTGAATACATTCAATGTTTTGGCATCAACTCCTTCCTGTGGTAATGAATTCCACAGACTCACCACTCTCTGGGTGAAGAAATGTCTCCTCACCTTCGTCCTAAATGGTCCACCCTGAATCCTCAGACCGTGACCCCTCGTTCTGGACTCTCCCCACCATCGGGAACATCCTCCCTGCATCTACCCTGTCTAATCCTGTTAGAATTTTAGAAATCTCTGAGATTCCCTCTCCCCTCATTCATCTGAATTCCAGAGAAAGGTGAGAAGGCATTGGTTTAAGGTGAGAGGGGAAAAATGCAAAACGGTCCAGAGAGGCAATTATTTCACGCAGAGGGTGGTGAGTTTCTGGAATGATCTGCCAGAGGCAGTAGTAGAGGCAGGTACAATTTTGTCTTTTAAAAAGTATTTAGACAGTTACATGGGTAAGATGGGTATAGAGGGATATGGGCCAAATGCAGGCAATTGGGACTTAGGGCAGCATGGACAAGTTGGGCCGAGAGGTCTGTTACCATGCTGTAAACCTTTATGAATCTATAACTATATAAAACAATCAGAAACACAAAGTTCAGAAACATTGGATACGCAGGCAGGAATTTAAATTAATATTTTCCTGCTGGATCTTGGTAAATCGGAGTTTACAGGCTGCTGAAGGGAGGGTTGGAGTGGAGATGGAGTGATCTGTATATCTCTGCTGGCTGCTTTTGAGCGAGGAAGTGGTTAACATAGAAACTACAAGCAGGAGTACGCCATTCGGCCCATCGAGCCTGCTGTACCGTTCGTTTTGATGATGGCAGATCATTGAATTTAATATCCTGACCCCCTGCTCCCCTCCCCCCATATTCCTCGGTCCCTTTAGCCCCAACTTGCTGTGGTTCCAGCCATTGCATTGATTAGCTGGTCTGTACCAATCACACAGCTGCACTGCGACCCGGGCACACTCTGTTCTCTGACTGTGAGTGACCTCCTTGGCACACAGCAGACGCCTGTGCGACTGTTCTCCATTAACTCTCAACCAGGGCAAACTGCTTGGTGGTGACCCCAGCAGCAAAGGGTCGCGGTCTCACTGAAAGAGCCCATTCATCCGCTTGGAGAAAATAACAAGCCCCCGAAACATTTCACACAAAACCTTCCTCTCAGCCGCACACACCCCACACCCCAGGATAAAAATAGCACAATGCCTTCATATGTCTACCTTGGATTCTGCGCTCAAATGCCCAGTAACACTGTTCCACTTTCTAAATCTGCTTGTTTTTCTTTTCGTGAATTTGACACTTAATACAGCAAGGATTGGAGAATGGAGTGTTTCACTAAAGAAATTTTCACTGCCAAACACTTGCTTAGATAACTCCCTCTCTAGGGCAGCACTGCTGCCTCACAGCGCTGGGGATCTGGCCTCGATTCTGGCCTCAGATCATTGTCTGTGTGAAGTTTGCATGTTCTCCTCGTGTAAATGTGGGTTTCCTCCCACAGTCTGAAAGATGTGCGGGTTAGGTGAATTGGCCATGCTAAATTGCCTCTTAGTGCTGGTGGATTAGCAGAGTAAATATGCAAGGTTACAGGGATAGGCCCTGGGTGGAATTGTGGTCGATGCAGACTTGGTGGGCCAAATGGCCGATTTTTGCACTGTAGGTTTCTATGATTCTCTCCATTCTCCCATCAAACACTCCCAGGACACGTACAGCATGGGGTTAGATACAGAGTAAAGCTTCCTCTACACTGTCCCCATCAAACACTCCCAGGACAGGTACAGCATGGGGTTAGATACAGAGTAAAGCTCCCTCTACACTGTCCCCATCAAACACTCCCAGGACAGGTACAGCACGGGGTTAGATACAGAGTAAAGCTCCCTCTACACTGTCCCCCATCAAACACTCCCAGGACAGGTACAGCTGGGGTTAGATACAGAGGAAAGCTCCTTCTACACTGTCCCCCATCAAACACTCCCAGGACATGTACAGCATGGGGTTAGATACAGAGTAAAGCTTCCTCTACACTGTTCCCATCAAACACTCCCAGGACAGGTACAGCACAGGGTTAGATACAGAGGAAAGCTCCTTCTACACTGTCCCCCCCATCAAACACTCCCAGGACAGATAGAGCACAGCATTATGTGATGGGTATAATGTTCCAGTGGTAGTTAGGGTTGTATTGAGCTTTGAAATTGTTACTGTGTTCGTTTGCTGACTCTACCCTTTGTGTCTCCAGCACTGAAGCGTTCAGTCCAGAACGTGGTGGACGGGATGGAGCCTCCAAGGTTATGGTTGTTGTGACAGATGGGGAATCTCACGATGGCGTGGAGCTTCGTGGTGCACTTGCCGAGTGTGAGAAACGTAACATCAGTCGTTACGCCATCGCGGTAAGAGAGTTCTCACAGTTACACATTACAGTTTATTTATTAGTTACAACTTGGCTTATATTAACCCCGCAATGAAGTTACTGTGAAAATCCCCTAATCGCCATACTCTGGTTCCTGTTCGGGTTACACTGAGGGAGAATTTAGCACGGCCAGTGCACCCTAACCAGCAGGTTTTTCAGACTGAGAGAGGAAACCAGAGCACCTGGAGGAAACCCATGCAGACATGGGGAGAACATGCAAACTCCATACAGACAGTGACCCACCCTGGGAATCGAGTATGGCAATCAGAAGATTTTCAGAGTAACTTCATTACCGTGTTAATGTAAACCTACTTGTGTCACTAATAGATAAACTAAAAAGAGAGTTCCAGAGTCTCTCAGAGAAAAGATTCTAATCTCCGCTAAAAGAGCGATCCCTAATTTTAAAGCAACGCCCATGTAGCTCTGGATTCCCCCACAAGGGAAACATCCTTTCCACATCCACTTTGTGAAGACTTTTCGGGATCTCATAAACCACAATTAAGACATGCATGTATGCACAGGCACGGGCACGCACGCACGCTCGCACACTCCTCAGCCCCAGTAGAAACAAGCCCAGTCTGTCTGACCTTTCCTTATAGACCTATTACAGGTACCAATCTAGTAAAACCCCCTCTGAACTGCCTGGAGTGCATTTACATCCTTCCTTCATTACAGAGACTAAAGCTGCACGGGTGTTAGAGAAATGCAGTGGAATCTTTCAGTAGCTTGTCAGAGTGCTGATTTCCATGAGAAAGCTGTTGTGTATCCCTCTAACAGCACAGCCAAGTTTTCTCTCCAGATTGGTTGTGCCAAACAATCTAGAGTCATGGTTTCTGCCGTGGTGGGGCGGGACTTGATAAAACTGGCACTGCCAGCTGCACAGAGATCAGGGCGCCCTGATCTGTATTAGAGAAAAGCTCACTCCCACCCCAATCCACAGACACACAGGCGCACCCATAAGCATTGGGGCTGCCACCACCACCATCTGCATATCTTTAGACTGTGCGAGGAAATCAGAGCACCCGAGAAAACCCATGTAGACACAGGGAGAACGTGCAGACTCCATATCGACAGTAAACATCCCTAAGATGTTTAAAAGCTGTTAGAGAAAATGGAGAACAAATCTCAATAGCACAAGATGACACAGTGACACAGTGGGTTAGCGCTGCTGTCTCACAGCGCCAGGGACCCGGGTTCAATTCCCAGCAGCACGGTGACACAGTGGGTTAGCACTGCTGTCTCACAGCGCCAGGGACCCGGGTTCGATTCCCAGCAGCACGGTGACACAGTGGGTTAGCACTGCTGTCTCACAGCGCCAGGGACCCGGGTTCGATCCCCCGGCAGCACGGTGACACAGTGGGTTAGCACTGCTGTCTCACAGCGCCAGGGACCCGGGTTCGATTCCCAGCAGCACGGTGACACAGTGGGTTAGCACTGCTGTCTCACAGCGCCAGGGACCCGGGTTCGATTCCCCAGCAGCACGGTGACACAGTGGGTTAGCACTGCTGTCTCACAGCGCCAGGGACCCGGGTTCGATTCCCAGCAGCACGGTGACACAGTGGGTTAGCACTGCTGTCTCACAGCGCCAGGGACCCGGGTTCGATTCCCCAGCAGCACGGTGACACAGTGGGTTAGCACTGCTGTCTCACAGCGCCAGGGACCCGGGTTCGATTCCCCAGCAGCACGGTGACACAGTGGGTTAGCGCTGCTGCCTCACAGCGCCAGGGACCCGGGTTCGATTCCCCAGCAGCACAGTGACACAGTGGGTTAGCACTGCTGTCTCACAGCGCCAGGGACCCGGGTTCGATTCCCCAGCAGCACGGTGACACAGTGGGTTAGCACTGCTGTCTCACAGCGCCAGGGACCCGGGTTCGATTCCCAGCAGCACAGTGACACAGTGGGTTAGCACTGCTGTCTCACAGGGACCCGGGTTCGATTCCCCAGCAGCATGGTGACACAGTGGGTTAGCACTGCTGTCTCACAGCGCCAGGGACCCGGGTTCGATTCCCAGCAGCACGGTGACACAGTGGGTTAGCACTGCTGTCTCACAGCGCCAGGGACCCGGGTTCGATTCCCAGCAGCACGGTGACACAGTGGGTTAGCACTGCTGTCTCACAGCGCCAGGGACCCGGGTTCGATTCCCAGCAGCACGGTGACACAGTGGGTTAGCACTGCTGCCTCACAGCGCCAGGGACCCGGGTTCGATTCCCCAGCAGCACAGTGACACAGTGGGTTAGCACTTCTGTCTCTCAGCGCCAGGGACCCAGGTTCGATTCCCCAGCAGCACGGTGACACAGTGGGTTAGCGCTGCTGCCTCACAGCGCCAGGGACCCGGGTTCGATTCCCGGCAGCACAGTGACACAGTGGGTTAGCACTACTGTCTCTCAGTGCCAGGAACCAGGGTTCAATTCCTGGCTTGGGTCCCTGTCAAATCCCAGCCTTCGGTGACTGTCTATGTCGGGTCGGCACGCTCTCTCCCTGTCTGCATGGGTTTCCTCCAGGTGATCTGATTTTCTCTCACAGTCCAAAGATGCGTAGTTAAGGTGGATTGGCCATGTTAAATTGCTTCTTAATGTCAGGGGGATTAACGGGATAAATGTGATGAGTTACGGAGATCAGACCTGAATGGGATTGTCAGTGTGGGCTCAATGGGCCGAATGGTCTCCTGCACTGTAGTGATTCTGTTCTATGCTTATAAAGACCCAGAAATGAATCAACATGGGTGGTTTTGGGAATCTCCTGCTCAGGGGCTGCCTGCCATGTTGCACCTCATCACACTCTCAGCAGTCAGTGCTCACTGACCCATGCTGAGGTTTAAACGAGTGTGTAACCCAGTGTTCCTCCTACAGGTTCTGGGCCATTACATCCGGAGACGCAAAGACACTGAGACCTTTATAAAAGAGATCAAATTTATCGCCAGCGACCCAGATGAGAAACATTTCTTCAATGTTAGTGATGAGGCAGCACTCAATGACATTGTGGATGCTCTGGGAGACCGAATATTTGGATTAGAAGGTAATGATCATGACACATATTTTAAAATTACTTTTTCCTTCCACCTACTGCCCCAGTTTCTTTTAAATATTTGAAATGTAACAGACATTTGTAGCTGAGATCAGTAGCTGGAAAGATTACTGAGTGATAATGTGAGGGAGCTGTATTAACATCAGTACAGATACAGTCAGTAACACAGGGTGCTGGGGGGAGAGAGGGGTTACTGAGTGACAGTGTGAGGGAGCTGGATTAACATCAGTACAGATACAGTCAGTAACACAGGGTGCTGGGGGGAGAGGGGTTACTGACTGTGAGGGAGCTGGATTAACATCAGTACAGATACAGTCAGTAACACAGGGTGCTGGGGGGAGAGAGGGGTTACTGAGTGAGGAGCTGGATTAACATCAGTACAGATACAGTCAGTAACACAGGGTGCTGGGGGGAGAGGGGTTACTGAGTGAGGGAGCTGGATTAACATCAGTACAGATACAGTCAGTAACACAGGGTGCTGGGGGGAGAGAGGGGTTACTGAGTGACAGTGTGAGGGAGCTGGATTAACATCAGTACAGATACAGTCAGTAACACAGGGTGCTGGGGGGAGAGGGGTTACTGAGTGACAGTGTGAGGGAGCTGGATTAACATCAGTACAGATACAGTCAGTAACACAGGGTGCTGGGGGGAGAGGGGTTACTGAGTGAAGTGTGAGGGAGCTGGATTAACATCAGTACAGATACAGTCAGTAACACAGGGTGCTGGGGGGAGAGGGGTTACTGAGTGACAGTGTGAGGGAGCTGGATTAACATCAGTACAGATACAGTCAGTAACACAGGGTGCTGGGGGAGAGAGAGGGGTTACTGAGTGACAGTGTGAGGGAGCTGGATTAACATCAGTACAGATACAGTCAGTAACACAGGGTGCTGGGGGGAGAGAGGGGTTACTGAGTGAGGGAGCTGGATTAACATCAGTACAGATACAGTCAGTAACACAGGGTGCTGGGGGGAGGGGGTTACTGAGTGACAGTTGAGGGAGCTGGATTAACATCAGTACAGATACAGTCAGTAACACAGGGTGCTGGGGGGAGAGAGGGGTTACTGAGTGACAGTGTGAGGGAGCTGGATTAACATCAGTACAGATACAGTCAGTAACACAGGGTGCTGGGGGGAGAGAGGGGTTACTGAGTGACAGTGTGAGGGAGCTGGATTAACATCAGTACAGATACAGTCAGTAACACAGGGTGCTGGGGGAGAGGGGTTACTGAGTGACAGTGTGAGGGAGCTGGATTAACATCAGTACAGATACAGTCAGTAACACAGGGAGCTGGGGGAGAGGGGGGTTACTGAGTGACAGTGTAATGGATTAATATCGGTAGGAATAGTTTGTTACACAGGCAATGGGGAAGAGTTTTCAATTTTAAACCCTTTGAAACTGATCCAGTGTTAGTATTTGCTGATTGATTTGAATATACAACTTTGGGTCAGACTGGTGGTGAATTATTTTGTTTCTGTGCAGTAACTGACTCTAATCAATGTCCTGTCTCTCTCCTGAATGTCCTTCCAGGAACAATTCAGCAAAACGAAAGCTCTTTTGAGCTGGAAATGTCTCAGGCAGGATTTTCAGCCCACGTCTTGGAGGTAAGCAGTGTGCGGAAACCTTGTTCCATAATGGGAGTGTATCTGTGTGTCTGTGTGTGTCTGTGTGTGTTGATCAGGAAAAGAAGATGTACCACACTTCCTTTGTCCGTCTGTGCGCACGGGAGTGTCTGCAATGGGGTGAAGAAACAGGTGAGTGAAAGAACAAAAAGCTGCGAGAGGAGCAGGGACTAAGTTCCCTCAGTTTGGAGTGGCAATTATCGACCATCAGGATGTATTGGGGCTCCAGATTTACGGAACGATGGATTGAACAGTGCTGTGGGTTTTTTTGGGAATTAGGGATTTACAGAGTCTGGATTTGTTGGCTGGGTGGTTAACAGTGAGATTAAGTGTCTTGAGCTACAAGGAGAAATAGACAAGGTGGTCAAATGGGGACATAAGTGGCAGATGGAATTTAACCCTGAAAAGTGTGAGGTGATACGTTTTTCAATGAATAATTTGAATGATGGGATATTAGGAAGTTCTGTGGAACAAAAGGACTTGATGTGTTTGTCCATGGATCTCTGAAGGCAGAAGGGAATGTTAAAGAGATGGTGAAAAAGGCAAATGGGACACTTAGCTTTATTGATCAAGGCATAGCTTACAAAAGCATGGAGGTCATGTTGGAGTTGTATCAAACTTTGTGAGCTGGAGCACTGTGTGCAGTTCTGGTCACCATATTATAGGAAGGATGTGATTGCACTGGAGGGGGTGCAGAGAAGATTCACTAGGATGCTGCCTGGGACGGAGGATTTCAGCTCTGAAGAAAGACTAGATAGGATTGGGTTGTTTTCATTGGAGCAGAGAAGACTGAGGGGGTGACCTGATCAAGATGTACAAGATTGAGGAACATGGACAGAGTGGATAAGGAGCAGCTGTTCCCCTGAGTTGAAGGGGCCATCACAAGGAGGACATAAGTTCAATGTGAGGGGCAGGAGGTTTGGGGATGGGGGGGGGAAATGTGGGGAAAAATATTTATCCGGAGGGTGGAGACAGTCTGGAATGTGCTGCCTGGAAGGGGGGTGGAGGGGATTGCCGCACACCTTTTAAATAGTCTCTGGATCAGCACTTGGCACATAAAGTCTACAGGCCAAGCGCTGGTAAATGGGATTAGCTGGGAGATCAAGTGTTTTTTGTGTGTCAGTGCAGACTCGATGGGCCAAAGAGCCTTCTCTACGTTGTGTGATTTTATAATTTTCCTTTGATGCTGTTGGGATTATGGATTTGCTCTAACTGTGGCTCTACGTGAAACAGAGGGTGAATAACACTGGAGCAGCTCATTGAGCTCCATCATGGGTCTGAGGACATTGCATTGTGTTAAAGACACACCTGAGAAACAGTAAGAAGCACTGTGGCCAACTCCAGAGCAGGCACCCTCTTGGCAGCATCTTCACACCTGTTAACAGGATTCCTGTGAAGATGGGAAACAAGCCAGACCAGGTGTTAGGCTTGGAAGTTAGTGAACATTTTGGTGATAGTGACCACAATTCGGTTACGTTCACCTTAGTGATGGACAGGGATAGGCATGAAGCTGGGGGCTGTAGTTATAGCTGGGGGAAGGGTAATTATGAGGCCATCAGGAGAGAATTAGGGTGCGTAGATTGGACTAGGGAACTACAGGGACTGGGAACATCTGGAATGTGGTGCTTATTCAAGGAGCAGCTGCTGAGAGTCCTTGATAAGTATGTCCCTGTCAGGCAGGGAGGAAATGGACGAGTAAGAGAGCCTTGGTGTACGAAAAGAGTTGATTTGCTGGTTAAGAAGAAAAAGGAGGCTTATGTCAGGATGAGGCTTGAAGGCTCAGGTAGTGCAATGGATAGCTATAGATTAGCTAGGAAGGAGGTAAAAAGTGAATTGAGGAGAGCTAAGAGGGGACACGAGAAGATGTTGGCTGATAGGATTAAGGAGAATCCTAAAGCTTTCTTTCGATATGTTAAGAATAGAAGATTGGTTAGGGCAAGATTAGGGCCAGTCATAGATAGCAGTGGGAAGTTGTGCGTGGAGCCTGAAGAGATTGGCGAGGCACTGAATAAATATTTCTCTTCGGTATTCACGCAGAGTGCTGGAAATGTAGCTGTGGAGAGCACTGAGGTACAGGGTTGCAAATTGGGGAGTATTGTAGTAGATAGGGAGGATGTGTTAGAAATTCTCGAGGGTTTGAAGTTGGATAAGTCCCCTGGGCCGGACGGGATTTACCCTAGGATTCTCTGGGAGGCAAGAGAGGAGATTGCAGAGCCTCTGGCTCTGATCTTCAGGTCCTCGTTGGTTACGGGTGTGGTTCCGGAGGACTGGAGGATAGCGAATGTGGTCCCATTGTTTAAGAAGGGGAAGAGAGACCTTCCTGGGAATTATAGGCCAGTGAGTCTTACTTCTGTTGTGGGCAAGGTATTGGAGAGAATTATTAGGGATAGGATTTATAGTTATTTAGAGAGAAATGAATTGATTGGGGATAGTCAGCATGGTTTTGTGAAGGGTAGGTCGTGCCTTACTAACCTCATTGAGTTTTTTGAGAAAGTGACCAAAGAGGTGGATGGGGGTAAGGCGGTTGATGTGGTATATATGGACTTTAGTAAGGCTTTTGATAAGGTGCCCATGGAAGACTTCTGCAGAAAATGCAGATGTGTGGAATAGAGGGTGATTTAGCTAATTGGATTAGAAATTGGCTGGCAGATAGAAGACAGAGGGTGGTGGTTGATGGGAGATATTCATCGTGGAGTTCGGTGACGAGTGGTGTGCCTCAGGGGTCTGTTTTGGGGCCCCTGCTGTTTGTAATTTTTATAAATGATCTGGATGAGGGTATTGAGGGATGGATCAGTAAATTTGCAGATGATACTAAAGTTGGTGGTGTGGTAGATAGTGAAGAGGGGTGTTTTAGTTTACAGAGTGACTTGGACAAGTTGCAGAGCTGGGCCGAGAGGTGGCAAATGGAGTTTAATGTGGAAAAGTGTGAGGTAATGCACTTTGGCAGGAACAATAAATGTGTAGAGTATAGGGCTAATGGTAGGGCTCTTAATAGTGTTGAGGAACAGAAGGATCTTGGTGTATGTGTCAATAGATCCCTGAAAGTAGGCAGTCAAGTGGATAAAGTTGTTAAGAAGGCATATGGAGTCTTAGCTTTTATTGGTAGGGGGATTGAATTTAGGAGCCGCAGCATCATGTTGCAACTGTACAAAACTCTAGTGCGGCCGCACTTGGAGTATTGTGTGCAGTTCTGGTCGCCACATTATAAGAAAGATGTGGAGGCATTGGAGAGGGTACAGAGGAGGTTTACTAGGATGTTGCCTGGTATGGAGGGCAGGTCCTATGAAGAGAGGTTGAAGGATTTGAGGTTGTTTTCGTTAGAAAGGAGGCGGCTAAGGGGGGATCTTATTGAAACATATAAGATAATTAGAGGTTTGGATAGGGTGGACAGTGATAGCCTTTTTCCTAGGATGGAGAAAGCTAGCACGAGGGGACACAACTTTAAATTAAGGGGTATGAGTTATAGGACGGATATCAGAGGTAGGTTCTTTACTCAAAGAGTGATTAGGGAGTGGAATGCCCTGCCTGCAGCTGTTGTAGATGCGCCAAGTTTGGTGGCGTTTAAGAGGTTAGTTGATAAGTATATGGATGAGAAGGGAATGGTTTAGTTAGGAGGGGCATTGCTTTTTATTTTGGTCGGCACAACATCGAAGGCCGAAGGGCCTGTTCTGTGCTGTATTGTTCTATGTTCTATGTTCTATGTTCTTCCTACACTGGCACTGGGGGAACTGTGGGCAGGAGCTCAGGGAGTGAGATTCAGGGTTGCGGTTTTGGGAATGGGGTGTGCCAGTTGGAGTGAGGCACAGAGGGAGAGAGAGCATGAAGGTGTGGGAACTGAAGGAGTGGGTCGAGGGTGGCTGATGCGACAGGGTGGCGCTGGGAGTTGAGAGGGTGGAGGTTGAGTGTGGGATAGGATTGGGAGCTCAGTGACTGGGTACCAGGCTGTTAGACAGCTTCCTCGTTTGAAAAGTAGATCTTGTCTTTTTTGAAGCTCAGGCTTCATTTTGCTGCCAACCCTCTGACATTCCTGAAACCTGCATCATCCAATATAAACATGGGCTCCTTTTAAAAAAAACAATACTCTTCAAGCTCATTCTTCTGGCCGTCTGCATCACACTGCTTCACATTGAGCCTCCCATAAGGAAATTGGGAATTCTTCTACACCAAGGCTGTTGTGCACTGATTCCTGCTGACCCTTTAACCTGTAAACTATTTAAAATCAATTTGAGAAACACTCTCAATTTTGGGTGATTCTGGCTTAGCTGCACTATCCGAATAAACAGGATTAAAAATAGTTGACTCAGGTTTCTTTGCTTATGAGTGAGTTAAATTTAGTGAGGATAATATTTTATTGAGACCTGAATAAGCTGTGATTGTAAATTGTCAATCAGCTTTCAGACATAGTAAGAAGTCTCACAACACCAGGTTAAAGTCCAACAGGTTCATCTGGTAATATAAGCTTTCAGAGCATTGCCCCTTCATAAAGTAACCCTAATCCTAACCCTCAACTGATGAAGGGGCGACGCTCTGAAAACTCATACTACCAGATAAACCTGTTGGACTTTAACCTGGTGCTGTGAGACTTCTTACTGTGTTTACCCCAGTCCAACGCCGGCATCTCCACATCATAGCTTTGAGACAGCAAAAGGATACGGCTGTTTACACAGTGGGTGGCACATTGGCAAAGTGTTTAGCACTGCTCCCTCACAGTGCCAGAGAGCCGGGTTCGATTCCCCCCTTGGGTCACTGTCTGTATGGAGTCTGCACATTCTCCTTGTGTCTGCATGGGTTTCTACTCACTGTTCAAACATGCTCAGGTTAGGTTGATTGGCCACGCTAAATTTAAGTTTTGTGGGATGTGTGGGTTAGAGGGATTAGTGGAATAAATATAAAAATTTAAAAGTAAAGTTCCTTTATTTGTCCCAAGAAAGGCTTACGTTAACACTGCAATGAAGTTACTGTGAAATTCCCCTAGTCACCACACTCCGGCGCCTGTTCAGGTCAATGCACCCTAACTAGCATGTCTTTCAGACTGTAGGAGGAAACCGGAGCACCCGGAGAGAGAAAGTGCAAACTCCATACAGACAGTGACCCAAGCAGAGAATTGAACCCGGGTCCCTGGTGCTGTGAGACAGCAGTGCTAACCCACTGTGCTGCTGGGAATCGAACCCGGGTCCCTGGCGCTGTGAGGCAGTGGTGCTAACCCACTGTGTCACCGTGCTGCTGGGAATCGAACCCAGGTCCCTGGCGCTGTGAGACAGCAGCGCTAACCCACTGTGTCACCATGCTGCTGGGAATCAAACCCGGGTCCCTGGCGCTGTGAGGCAGCAGCGCTAACCCACTGTGTCACCGTGCTGCTGGGAATCAAACCCAGGTCCCTGGCGCTGTGAGGCAGCAGTGCTAACCCACTGTGTCTCTGTGCTGCTGGGAATTGAACCCGGGGCCCTGGCGCTGTGAGACAGCAGTGCTAACCCACTGTGTCACCGTGCTGCTGGGAATCGAACCCGGGTCCCTGGCTCTGTAAGACAGCAGTGCTAACCCACTGTGTCACCGTGCTGCTGGGAATCGAACCCGGGTCCCTGGCTCTGTGAGACAGCAGTGCTAACCCACTGTGTCACCGTGCTGCTGGGGAATCGAACCCGGGTCCCTGGCGCTGTGAGACAGCAGTGCTAACCCACTGTGTCACCCCGTGAGGTTATGGGGATAGGGTCTGGGTGGGGTTGTTGTTCATACAGGCTCGAACGGCTGAATGGCCTCCTTTTCACTGTAGGAATTATATGATTTGTTCTGTGATTCTATGGTGCCTGGGGACGGGTGGGGGAAAGGGACATTAGTCAGGTTTCTTTCAGTTTTGCCCACTCCCATTTGCCCTCTCTGTTACACAAACTCTTGCCTGGGCTAAAGGGCCTACAGACACTCTTTTCTCCTCACCCCTCCAGTAACTCACACAGAAATCCACCTTCAGTGTATGCAGTTTGGGTGGTCAGTGTTTACAGTGTTAATGTAAGCCGACTTGTGATTTATAAATAAACTTTTAAATAGGCTTACATTGACACTAATGAAGTTAGTGTGAAAATCCCCTTGTCGTCACACTCTGGTGCTTGTTCGGGGTACACTGAGGGAGAATTTAGCATGGCCAACGCACCCAATCAGCACGTCTTTCAGACTGTGGAGGAAGGCGGAGCACCCGGAGGAAACCCATGTAGACATGGGGAAAATGTGCAGACTCTGCACAGACAGTGACTCAAACCAGGAATTGAACCTGGGTCCTTGGCACAGCGAGGCACCAGTGCTAACCATTATCCCCATATACCAGCTCCTTAACAACTATATAACTACTTCACTTTGTCTTTCATACAGCTCTGTAAGCTAAAAGATAGATTCCTATTAACCAACACTGTTACTCCTCAACCACCGATAGAGAAAGAAGCGAAAACTCCTGAGCCACCCAGTCCCTCCCCAGTTTGAGGTGCTCTCTGTCGTCCAGATGAGTTTTTTGCAACAAAATTATGTTGACCTTCTCCTTCCTAAGAAAAAACATTTTCTTTTTTTAATAAAATGGTGAATTCTCCATAGACTCCTGGAGCAAATCTTTAGTGTAACTACTGTCAATGCCTATTCAATCGTAGAGGATACAAGATATTAGCTATCCTAACATCCAATTAGGAATTAACCTAATTAATAGCCAGGGATTTTCACACCACACCTTGAGTGTGCACCACAAGATTCTTCCTTCATCTCCAGATAGACTGGAGGAGCCATTGATACATCAAATTTTCCCAGGATATATCATAGAGTCCCTACTGTGCAGAAGGAGGCCATTCGACTCATCAAATCTGCACTGAGCACAATCCCATCCAGGTTCTATTCCTGTAACCCTGCTAATCCCCCTGACATTAATTTGTTATGGCCAATGTACAAGCTGCACATCTTTTGGACTGGAGGGGGGAAACTGGAGCACCCAGAGGAAACCCATGCAGACACGGGGAGAACGTGCAAACTCCGCACAGACAGCGACCCAAGCTGGGAATCGAACCTGGGTCCCTGGCGCTGTGATGCAGGAGTGTTAACCGCTGTGCCATGCTGCCCTATTATGAGGCCAGCGCTGGGATGAGAGAAAGGGTGAGCAGTGTCAGAGCTGATGGAAAGGAGACTATTCCTGTATTTGGATAGTATGACAACCCCTAGTGTCCCTCTCACCTTGTGGACAGAGAGTTTCCACTGGTGGGAGAATTGTTCACCGAAAGGAGGTGGCTTGAATGGAACTGGCCAAAGCACCAGAAATGATTTGAGGAAATCAGATGGGCAACATGACAGCTCAGAGACTATCGCTGTTGCTGTGCAGACACACGGATTTGGGCCTGTGTCTGCGGGAGTTTGCGCGTTCTCCCCGTGGTTGCGTGGGTTTTCTCCGGGTGCTCCGGTTTCCTCCCACATCCCAAAAATGTTCTCTTAGGCTGATTGGGTAACAAATTGTCCTATATTGGTCTCTATATGTCATTAAGACGTTAGGACGGCGGCGCGGGCTCGTTGGGCCGAAGGGCCTGTTTCCCGTGCTGTGTTGTTCTTTGTTCTTTGAAACAGATGGCCACAAGACTATCTACTGTATTCCTATACTCTGCACCTGTGAACCATAGAATCCCTACAGTGCAGAAAGAGGCCATTCAGCCCATCCAGTCTACACCAACTGCCTGACTGATCATCCCATCCAGGCCCATCAACATCATCCCCTTCTGTTCACCCAATCCGCACACCTTTGGGCATTCTGGCCATTTAGCATGGCCAAGCCACCTAATCTGCGCATCTTTGGACTATGGGAGGAAATCCACACAGATTGTGCCATTTACAGGTTCTGATCTCTCAATGGACACTATTAGCACCATTCCTAGTCTTTAATGCCACCATTTATATTCCCTTTTGTTTTTTAGATTCCGCTATTCCTATCAGTTACAGACCCCTCCACTGCTGCATACCCTCGCAATATAGCTCTTGACCAATTTTCTTTATCTTCAGCTCTGACGAAAGGACATTCAGATTTGCAATGTTGGCTCAATTCTCTCTCCACAGATACTATCAGGCTCCCTGAGATTTTTCAGCATTTTCTGTTTCAAATTACAGTGTCTGTGTTATTTTGCTTTTATCTTAATGATCTGAAGGTAGTTGGAGCAGGAAATTGGAGGCTTAAATTGAAAAGAGGTTTTCTCAGGGAAATATACAGAAAAAATATGGCAAATTTTCATGGAATATTTGTGTGGAATGCTGCATAGCAATGTTCCAATAAGACAGGGAAGTTATGGTAGGTTACAAAAACTTAGTACACACGAAGTGTATAGAAAGGCTGTAATAAACCTAGTCAAGAAGAAAAGAAAAGCTTACAAAAGATTCAGAGAGCTAGGTAATGTTAGAGATCTAAAAAAGTACATGGTTAATAGGAAGGAACTTAAGAAGGAAATTAGGAAATTCGGAAGAGTCATGAGACGGCCTTGGTAGGCAGGATTAAGGAAAACCCCAAGGCTTTCTACAAATACGTGAAGAGCAAGAGGATAAGATGCAAAACAATAGGATCTATCAAGTGTGACACTGGGAAAGTTTGTATGGAACCAGAAGAAATAGCAGAGGTACTTAATAAATATCTTACTCAGTATTCATTAGAGAAAAGGACCTTGGTGGTTGCAATGCAGATTTGCAGCGGACTGAAAAGCTTGAGCATATAGATGTTATGAAAGAGGATGTGTTGGAGTTTTTGAGAAGCATCAAGTTAGATAAGTTGCTGGGACCAGCTGGGATGTATCCCAGGCTACTGTGAGAAGTGAGAGAGGAAATTGCTGAGCCTCTGGCAATAATCTTTGCATCATCAATGGAGACGGGAGAGGTTCCAGAAGGTTGGAGGATTGCTGATGTTGTTCCTTTATTCAAGAAAGGGAGTAGAGACAGCCCTGGAAATTATAGACCAGTGAGTCTAACCTCAGTGATTGGTAAGTTGATAGAGAAGATTCTAAGAGGCGGGATTTATGAACATTTGGAGAGGTATGATTAAGAAGAGTCAGCAAGGCTTTGTCAAAGGCAGATCGTGCCTTATGAGCTTGATTGCATTTTTTGAAGATGTGAAGAGCAGTAGATGTAGTTTATATGGACTTCAGCAAGGCATTTGATAAGGTGCCCCATGCAAGGCTCATTGAAAAAGTGAGGGAGCATGGGATCCAAGGAAACATTGCTTTGTGAATCCAGAACTGGCTTGCCCACAGAAGGCAAAGAGTGGTTATAGATGAGTCTTTTTCTGCATGGAAGTCGGTGACTAGTGGAGTGTCCCAGGGATCTGTTCTAGGATCCTTACTCTTTGTGATTTTTATGAATGATCTGGACGAGGAAGTGGAGGGATGGGTGGAGTAAGTTTGCTGATGACACAAAGGTTGGATGCCAGAAGTTGCAGCGAGATGTTGATAGGATGCAGGACTGGGCAGAGAAGTGGCAGATGGACTTCAACCCGGATAAGTATGAAGTGGTTCATTTTGGCAGATCAAATAGAATGGCAGAATATTAATGGTAAGACTCTTAGCATTTGGAAGATCAGAAGGGCTTTGGGGTCCGGGTTCATAGGATATCAAAGCAGCTGTGTAGGTAGAGGATATAGTTAAGAAGGCATAGGGTGTACTGGCCTTCATCAATCGAGGAATTGAGTTTAGGAGTCAGGAGATAATGCTGCAGCTTTATAAGACCCTGGTCAGACCCCACTTGGAGTACTGTGCTCAGTTCTGGTCGCCTCATTACACAAGGGATGTGGAAGCCATTGAGAGGGAGCAGAGCAGATTTACAAGGACGTTGCCTAGGTTGGGTGGCATGCCTGATGAGGATAGGTTGAGAAGCTTGGTCTTTTCTCCTTGGAGAGACAAAGGATGAGAAGTGACATGATAGAGGTGTATAAGATGTTGAGAGGTATTGATTGTGTGGATTCTCAGAGGCTTTTCCCCAGGGCTGAAATGGCTGCCACAAGAGGACACAGGTTTAAGGTGCTGGGGAGTAGGTACAGAGGAGATGCCAGGGTAAGTTTTCCACTCAGAGGGTGGTGGGTGCATGGATTGGGGCTGCTAGCAAGTGATGGAGGTGGATTCAATAGAGTCTTTAAAGAGACTTTTTGAAAAGTACATGGAACTGAGTAAAATAGAGGATTTTAGGTAAGCCTGTTATCTCCCAGGTAGGGACATGTTCGGCACTTTGTGGCTCTAATGGCCTGTGTTGTGGTTTAATTTTTCTACATGGAGACATAGAGTCAAGAGTTCTTATTCCCAAAAGGAATTGGATAAATGCTTCAGGGAGGAGTTTTTGTTTTTGATTCATTTGTGGGACATGGGTGTCACTGGCTGGCCAGCATTTATTGCCCATCCCTAGTTACCCCTTGAGAAGGTGGTGGTGAGCTGCCGCCTTCAATCGCTGCAATCCATGTGCTGTTAGGGATTTTGACCCCAGTGACTGTGAAGGAACAGATGATATATTTCCAAGTCAGGATGGTAAGTGACTCGGAGGGGAAATTGCAGGTGGTGGTGTTTCCCCATGTATCTGCTGCCCTTGTCCTTCTAGGCGGAAGTGGTGGTGAGTTTGGAAGGTGCTGTCTCAGGATCTTTGGTGAATTGCTGTAGTGTATCTTATAGATGGTACACACTGCTGTTAGTGATCAATGGAACAACTCTTTGAACATGATAAATTCTAAAGTAAAGTTTATTTATTAATCACAAGTAAGTTTACATTAACACTGCAATGAAGTTACTGTGAAAATCCCCTCATCACCACACTCCGCCGCCTGTTCAGGTTGCACCGAGGTAGAATTTAGCACAGGCAATCCACCCTAACCAGCCCGTCTTTCAGACTGTGGGAGGAAACCCGAGCTCCCGGAGGAAACCCGCGCAGAGATAGGGAGAACATGCAGACTCCACACAGACAGTCACCCGAGCCAGGAATCGAACATAGGTCCCTGACACTGTGAGGCAGCAATGCTAACCATTGTGCTACACGCTACAGGAATTCTATGCAGGAACTGACCACTGGTTGTAAATCCTACCTTATTACTCTTGTAATGATGCAGGGGAATGTTGTTTTATCACTCAAAGGATTGGCATCTTTTATTCTAACCAAAGTACTACACGCAGGGATGACAGTGAGAGCCCTGGAAGCAGTTCCATTCATAGAGGCGGTTCAGTGGGTTAATGTCGCCATCAGCAGGAGCAGGGAGACACTGCAGCTTTTCAGCATCCACCAAACCAGACCTTCACTCAATCACTCACACTTGTCTCTTAAATCCATTTACACTGTTCGCTTCAGCAGCTGCCAGCATGAGTTACTCCATAACATCTCTGAAAAGCAGAGTAATATATAGTGCCCTTCATGATCTCAGGATATTCGAAAACTCTATACTGTCAATTAAATACTTTGTGTAGTTACTGCAGTTATATCAGAAATATCACAGTCAATTTACACAAAGCAAGCTCCAGTAAATACCGTAATAATGGATAGATCATCTTTTATTTCTGATGCTATTTGAAGGGTAAATAATGCAATGGGATCTTTTACATTCACCTACAGGAGCAGTAGAAGTGTCAGTCTCATCTCACTGCACCTCCGACAGTGCAGCAGTTCCTCAGCATTGACCCTCTCTCAATGGGTCTCTCTCTGACAGCACAATGCTCCCTCCATACTGGGTTTGGGGTGTCTACTTGGATTACTGGGATGTTGAGCCTACCTCCTTCTGACTAAAAGCCAGAAATGTTGTGTGAAGAAATATTAAAGTTGATTTTCCTGCCTCAAAACAGAAACGATCCCGCCTATATGTCTCTGGACCCATTGGTGGGCAATGCTGCTCCTGTCTGTGGAAGTTCCAGGATGGGATGAAAGTGGAGGATATCCATTTGTCACTGTTACATTTCATTCCTCACGCACCTACCCCATTAAAAAAAACAAGCCTGTTTGACCCTTTATTATCCTCTTTAAAATGAAGGTATCACCAACAAGGTCGTTTATATAATGAGTGCACATCTGGGAAAGATGTTTCCAATAGTAGGAGAAACTACTATTGGAG
Organism: Sphyrna mokarran; assembly: GCA_024679065.1. NCBI lineage: Eukaryota > Metazoa > Chordata > Chondrichthyes > Carcharhiniformes > Carcharhinidae > Sphyrna > Sphyrna mokarran. Next base: position 591,772 of record JAGIQG010000042.1, on the reverse strand, counting down.
GGCACAACCTCAGTAAAGGGATGACCCCTTAGAACAGAGATGAGGAGGAATTTCTTCAGCCAGAGGGTGGGTGAATCTGTGAAGGTCATTGCTACAGAGGAGGCCAGGTCATTGAGTGTGATAGGTTCTTGATTGGTAAGGGGGTCAAACATTACAGGGACAAGGTGGGAGAATGGGGATGAGAAACTTATCAGCCGTGATTGAATGGCGGAGCAGACATGATGGGGTGAGTGGCCTAATTGTGCTTTGATATCTTATGGTGATTTTGCTTCTATTTAAACTAAATCATTAACTCAGTTTCTGTCTGTACAGAGGCTGCCAGACCTGCTAAATTTTGCCAGCATCTTCTATTTTTACTGAGGATAATTTTGACTTTGGGCAGTGGAGCAAAGCAGATTATATTCGATTGGCTGTGTATTATTTTAGCTGCTTGGACAGGCAGCTGTTCAAAAATACCTGATTTACACCATTCAGCAAGTCAGAGTTATTCTCTGTAAAAAGGGATAAGTGCTCTTATTCTGTAAGTGCTTGTCTAATATATCTCTTCTTTGGAGAATGTGTTTGAGGGTCTGATTACGTGTGTGTGTGTGTTTGAGTGTGCACACATCTCTGTTCAGCCTTCACTAAGAGTTGCGACTTCCTCTCTCTCTGTGAAAGCTTAAATTGTGGGACGGGAAGGACTTGAAACTGTGCTGTTTTTTCTCCTGTGTTTTCACCAGGATGGGATCCTGCTCGGAGCAGTTGGAGCATACGACTGGAATGGAGCAGTGGTGAAGGAAAGTGCCTCTGGTAAAGTCATTACCTCGAGGGAAGCCCTGAGCCAAGAGTTCCCCAAAGCTTTAAAGAACCATGCGGCTTACTTGGGTGAGTGTTGTCCAGCTCACTGTGCTGTGGAATCCCATATCAATCACGTCTGCTTGCTAATTATTATTCATTCTTGGAGTGAAACCTGTGACTCCAGTGACAATACCAGGCATTGTGAGATTATCTTGGTCCTCCATTTTCCTTTCACAAAATGTCCCCCCCTCTCCTATAAGGGATAGGCATCATGATGGCACAAAGGGAGACTCATCAGCCCGAGGATCCTGAGGCTGAAAGAGCTATCTGGAGTTCTACCTGTCTCTGTCTGGTGCTCAGTGAGAGACAGAGTCTTGGGACTATGCTTTGCGGTTGATGATAAGTGAATGACGGAGCTGCTAGCCCCTTCTTTTAGTAGCTCAATGATGGGGAGTAGATCAAGGGGCAAGTTCTATAAATGGAGTTCCTGTTCCTAAGGAGAGTGCAAAGGAGAATGTTCATTTGGTCTCAAGGGTGTTGGCTATGAGGAGAGGCTGTATAAACTAGGATTGTTTTCACTGGAAAGATGGAGGCTGAGGGGAGACCTGATAGAGGGTGGATAGTGCAAGGCTTTTTCCACCAGGTTGGAAGTGTCAATTACAAGGGACACAGGATTAAAAGCAAGGTTTAAAGGAGATGTATGAGGCAAGCTTTTATTTTAAATGGAGGGTGGAGGGTGCTTGGAACTTGCTGTCAGGGGAAGGTAGTGGAAGCAGATAGGATAATGACTTCTAAGGGCTGTCTGGACAAATGCATGAATAGGATGAGAATAGAGGGATATGGTCCCCAGAAGGGTAGGGGGTTTTAGTTCAGATGGGCAGTATGATCAGTACAAGTTTAGAAAGGCCAAAGGGCCTGTTCATGTGCTGTAATTTTCTTTGTTTGGTCTTTAAAGGGAGATGTGTGGGATAAGTTTTTCACACAGAATGGTGGAACAAGCTGCCAGAAGTGGTGGTGGAAGCAGGTACATTAGCAACATTTAAGAGAACGGGTACGTAAATAGGGAGGGAATAGAGGGATATGGACTGAGTATTTATTATTAATATTATACTTTAACTCTTTTTAAACTTTAGTTAGGGCATCATGATTGGTGCAGTCTTGGAGGGCCAAAGGGTCTGTTCTTGTCCTGTACTTCTCTCATTCTTGCTCTGTGTCAGGCAAGCACAAGGCCTGAAATATCAGTGCTTGGTGTTTCGGACTAAGCCCCGTAGCCGTTCTGTGATCTGCTGGAGCTCAGACTGAGGGATGTTCTCTCTGTTGCAGGTTACACTGTGTCGTCTCTAAGGCGAAGGGATGGTCAGCGTGTCTACGTGGCCGGGGCTCCAAGGTTTAAACACAAAGGCAAGGTTATTCTCTTCAACCTGGACAAAGAAGGAAACCTGACCGTTCATCAGTCCCTGATTGGAGCACAGGTGGGGGTGTACGCGCTCACTCATAGTCACACGTCGGTGCGATGGCTACAGCTTCTGACTGTTGCTGAGTGAGGGAAAAGCTTTCCGTCCCCTACGGATTGGCCCCCAGGGCATGCATCCTCCTCATTCCCGAATGGATAAGTTTACCACACAGCTTTTCCATAGGATCCAACCTGATCATGTGGCCCTCAAAGGATCACCCCCTTAAAGGGGTCACAATACCATACCAAGACTACACAGCCTTGTGATTTAACCCTAGATGCTGCAGTGCTGGGTGTGGTATATCTGAGGAGCAATGTCAAAACTGAAGGTACTCCACACGAGATCAGAACGAGGCTTGCCGAGCTGAAGTAGCACTTTCTTCCCTGTCATAATTCCAACTCTCCTGAGGTAAAGGCTGTTTCTTCAGAAGGAATTCTTCAAAATGCAGCTAATGAAAATATAACAAAGCCTACTCTAACTTGAATATTAAAGAAAGGGTTTAATGAAGAAGCTTCAGTACTCCAAACCTGAACTTTCACTCTGGGCCATTCCAAGCTCCCCTCAATTCTACATAGTTCCTTATTTACAGTGAGTCAAATAGTCAGCTGACTGTTACACTCTCTGTAATTGGTTCCATGGTTTACTGGGTCAGCTGACCCTTGCATCTTATTCCCATTGGTCACGTTACATCCAATACAAATTTGTCATGGGCTACATTCTAACCAAGGCTACCATAGCATTATCCATGGCTGATTCGGCCTTTTTAAATGTGGTGTAACGCTTAGCACTGTGCCAGGGACCTGGGTTCAACTCTGGCTTCGGGTCACTGTCTGTGCGGAGTTTGCACATTCTCCCTATGTCTGTGTGAGTTTCCTCCATGTGCTCCAGTTTCTTCTCACACTCCAGAGATGTGAAGGTTAGGGTGGATTGGCCATGCTAAATTGCTCCTTAGTGTCAAGAGAATTAGCAGGGTAAATGTGTGGGGTTACTGGAATAGGGTTTGGCTGGGATTGTGGTTGCTGCAGACTTGATGGACTGAATGGCCTCCTTCTTCACTGTAGGGAATCTATGATTATATGTGGGAATATTGAAGTCAGCCTTCAATATGCTACCATGGAATAGACCCTGGAGCTTGTGTATTTTTAAATTCATTCCTGGGACATGGGTGTTGCTGACTGGGTCAGCATTTATTGCCCATCCCTAGTTACACTTGGGAGAGCTGTTAAAAGCCAACCACGTTGCAGTGCTCTGGAGTCACAGGTAGGCCAGACCGGGGTAAGGACGGCAGATTTCCTTCCCTAAAGGGAACCAGATGGGTTTTTCCCACAATGGATCATCAGTAGATTCTTAATTCCAGATATTTTTTATTGAATTCAAATTCCGTGGTGGGATTCATACCTAAATCACTTCCACATTCACTCTGATGCCATTCTGCTCAATGTATATTTTGTAAATCAGATTATCCACAAGCCGTGGCATTCGAGGAAATATTTTTATTTTTCTCTGGTTCAGTTAGAAAATCCTATTCTCTGTGATAGAATCCCTGCAGGGAGGAAGGGGGCAAGTCTGATAGCAGGGTCAGTGATCAAAGCTGCTGTCTTACAGATCGGATCGTACTTTGGGAGTGAGGTTTGCCCGGTGGATGTGAATGGTGATAATGTGACAGACGTACTGTTGGTCGCAGCACCCATGTACCTTGGAGGAAGCAGCAAGGAGACTGGAAAAGTATATATCTACACAGTCCAGGAGGTAAGCAGACAGCGAAAGCTTCTGGTCTTGTGTTAGCTTACCTACCACAGCATGTGTGGCTGTATATACACACGTGCATACACACACGCACGTGCGCACACACCGTGCACACACACACACAGTGCATGCGTACATACAGACACATACCACGCACACACTGACACACACTATCATACACACACACAGCCCACATGCGCCACACACATCTTTGAAGCGTAAGGGGGCGGAATAGTGAAATTTCACTTCTTGAATTTGAGTTTGAATGAAGTGACTGAAGGTTTCTGCTGTGTGTGCTAGCTCCTGTAATCCTGTGTGAAATGGATTAAGGACATTCTCTTCCCAGATGCTGATGGATATTTGCAAGTAGCTTTCTTCCTCTGTCTGCTGTCATAATCTTTCAACAATAACTTCCATCTGATTTAACCCTGCGTTATTAACAGTCTTTAATATATTGACTGATGATCAGTATTTCTCTTGTACAACTGTTCGACACTGTTACATGAAGCAGTTAATATAACCTGGTTTCCTGTAGAGATGGTTAATCTGGCCTCCATCACTGAGCTCCACATTTCCTAATATCCCAGGAATTCTTCACGTGCTGCATGCACGCATCCCATCCTTGTCTCCTAGTTATTAGCTGTCCTACTAAACTGCAGGATGATTTGTTGCCGAGTGTCCTAATATCCTTGACTGCCGTCTGTCTTAAGGCTGTTATTACCTTGTGAAATGTATAGACTCAATCTTCTGTGTAAGTGTCTTGTTCTTGAACTGGTTCCCAAACAAAATCTGCAAGCTCAGCTGGTCTGTTGAGATCCAGCTGGTCATATTGGTGTTTTAGCTTGTCATAAAGAATCAATGCAGAAAGAAGCCTTTTGGCCTATCGAGTCTGCACTGACAACAATCCCACGCAGGTCCTATCCCCATAACTCCACATATTTAGCCTGCTAGTCCCCCTGACATTAAGAGACAATTTAGCATGGCCAATCCATCTAACCTGCACATCATTGGACTGTGGGAGGAAACTGGAGCATCCAGCAAAACCCACACAGACACGGACAGAATGTGCAGACTCCACACAGACAATGCCCCAAGCTGGGAATTGAACCCGGGTCTCTAGTGCTGTGAGGTGGCAGTGCTAACCCACTGTGCTACCGTGCCACCCCATATTCAAAGTCCTCATAGCCCAGATCACCATAAACTGGTGGTGATTTAACCTGAGGGCCACCATACCTCAGGTAGGGGGCAAGGCTGAGAAGTCAGGTCTTAGTTGAATAACCTCAGCCAGTACGGGAATTGAATCCGCGCTGTTGGAGTCGCTCTGCATCACTAAACAGCTCTCCAGCCAACTGAGCTGACTGACCTGTGATGCATCACACACAAAGTCAGATGGAAGAATGATCAGTTTGTAGTGATCAGTATTCTAGCAGTGAAGGATAAAATAAAAATATCACTGACTTTTCCCCCCTGTTTTCTCATGTCCCTGGCAGTTTTTGCTTTCGTTCAGTGGCACTCTACGCACCAATGCCAAACCGCAGGATTCCCGCTTTGGGTTCACCATCGTTGCAGTTCCTGACCTCAATTACGATGGGTTCAATGATGTGGTTGTTGGAGCCCCGCTGGAGGATGATCACCGTGGGGCTGTGTATATCTATCATGGATATCAAGACACCATCGTCACCACGTATAAACAGGTCAGTGCGCAGAGAAACTCGCCTCCATCTCCATGGAGAAGACCAGGTTAAAGAGAGATTTTATAGACATGTTCAGAATGACAAAGGGCTTCGACAGAGTAAATTCAGATGGCAAGATGGGCAATAATCAGCAACGACAAATCCAAGATATTTGAGCAACACGACGGCACAGTGGGTTAGCTCTACTGCCTCACAGCTCCAGGGACCCAGGTTTGATTCCTGGCTTCGGTCACTATCTAAGTGGAGCCTGCATGTTCTCCCCGTGTCTGTATAAGTTTCTTCCAGGTGCTCTGGTTTCCTCCCACAGTCCAGTGATGTGTGGATTAGGTGTATTGGCTGTGCTAAATTCTCCCTTAGTGTCCTGGGATGTGTAGGCTAGAGCGATTATTGGAGTAAAAGTGTGGAGTGGCGGAAATAGGGCCTTGGTGGGACTGTTGGTGCCGATTTGATGGAATCGTAGAATCCCTACAGTGCAGAAGGAGGCCGTTTAGCCCATCGAGTCTGCACCAAGGACAATCCCACTTAGGTCCCATCCCCGTAACCCCTCATATTTACAGTCCTAGTCCCCCTGACACTAAGGGGCAACTTAGCACGGCCAATCCACCTAACCTGCATAAGTGTGACTGTGGGAGGAAGTTGGAGCACCTGGAAGAAACCCACGCAGACACAGGAAGAATGTGCAGATCCAAGGCTGGAATCGAACCCAGGTCCCTGGAGCTGCAAGGCAGCAGTGCTAACCAGTAGGCTGAATGGACTTCTGCACTGTAGGAATTCTATGATTTCTATGATCTTTGACATGAGAAACACTGAAAATAAGATCAATTGGCCATTGAGGAGAGATTGGAGAAACTTGGTTTGTTCTCACTGGAACATCAGATGCTGAGGGGCGACCACAATTTACAGAATTACGAGAGGCGTGGATAGAGTCTTTCTCCCAGGGTAGAAAAATATCAATTACTGGGTTTAAGGTAAAAGGGAGAAGTTTAAAGGAGATGTGAGAGGCAAGTTTTTTTTTACTCAGAGGGTGGTAAGTGCCTGGAATGAGCTGCCAAAAGAGGTGGCAAAAGTAGATTCAACAGCAACATTTAAGAGGCATCTTAAATTTTAAGTAGGCTGACAATAATACTTCAATGAAGTTACTGTGAAAACCCCCTAGTCACCACACCCAGTGCCAGTTCAGATACACCAAGAGATAATTTAGCATGGCCAGTGCACCTAACCAGCATGTCTTTGGAGCGTGGGAGGAAACTGGAGCACCCAGAAGAAATCCAGGCAGACATGGGGAGAATGTGCAGATTCTGCATAGACAGTGACCAAAGCCAGGAATCGAACCTGGATCCCTGGCGCTGTGAGCAGCAGCGCTAAACTCTGTGCCACTGTGCCATCGCATTCACAACCCTCTGCGAGAAATGGTTCTTCATGTCCTCAGTTTTGACCCTCTCACTCTCTATCTATGGGATTATGGGGATAGGCCTGGGTGGGATTGTGGTTGATGCAGACTTGAGGGGCTGAAGGGCCTCTTTCTGCACTGTAGGGATTCTCTGATTCTGTGGTCTCTTGTTCTAGAGTGTCCCACAAGAGGGAACATCTGAATGTTTTGTTAACTGAAGGGGAATCAGGGGAGTGACGTGTTCCACCCAGTGATTGTGAACTCTCCTGTTTTCCCAGAGAATCGCCGGCTCGGCTGTGGACCCCGGACTTCGGTATTTTGGACGCAGCGCAGATGGCCAGATGGACGTGGATGGAGATGGACTGATGGATGTGGCAGTTGGAGCTTTCGGCAAGGCTGTGGTCTTTGGGTCAGTTACAAATGTGCTGTCGGGCTGAGCTTTTAAATTGGGTGTCCTGAGTTTGTCTGCTGTGTTTTGGGGTTTATCCCATTTACACCCTGCCGGCGATGGTACTTACTAAGAAGAACCCATTTCAATCCCTGCCCTGCACTGTTCCAGCAGAATTCATTCAGTTGTGATTTGATCTCTGGGTTTGGGGTACATGATCAGTTTGGGGTTACCACTACTTCACATCATTCAGGAACAGTCATCAACCTTGATTCCAACATGTTCCCCTCCAAATCAGAGATCCTGAGTTCACATTCTACTCCAGAGAACTGAGCATAATTCTGATGGGATTCTATAGTACAGAAAAGGCCACTCAGCCCATCGAGACTGCACTGACTCTCTTACAGAGTATCCTATTCAGTCCCTTTCCTCCGCCCTATACCTTTAACCCCACACATTTCCCATATACCCAAGACATCTTGGGATATTTAATGAGGTAATTTACTATGGCCAATCCACCTAACCTGCACAGAGGACAGCACGGTAGCACAGTGATTAGCACTGCTGTTTCACACGCCAGAGCCCCAGGCTCAATTCTGGCCTCGGGTCACTATCAGCGCAGAAACTGCATGTTCTTCCCATGTCTGTGTGGGTTTCTTCCTGGTGCTCCAGTTTCCTCCCACACTCCAAAGATGTGTGGGTTAAGAGGACTGGCCATGCTAAATTGCCCCTTAGTATGAGGGATTTTGGGGATGGGGGCTGGGTAGGACTCGATGGGCTGAATAGCTTCCTTTTGAACAGTAGGATTTTATGATCTTAAAATAGAATCTTAGAAAGTAGAAGCAGGAGGAATTCAGCCCTTCAATCCTGCTCTGCCATTCATTTTGGTCATGCCTGATTATCGAATTCAATATTGTGATCCCCTTTCTACCTCCCTCCCACTTCATATCCCTTAATCCCTTTAACCCGAAGAACTATATCTAGTTTCTGTTTGAAATCAATGTTCTGGTCTCAGCTACTTTCTGTGGGACTGAATTGCACACATCCACCACCCTCTGGGTGAAGAAATTTCCTCTCACCTCAATTCTAAAAGATTTAAAAGTTTTGTGATTGTCCTGAAGTGCAAGGATGCGCTTAAATTCTCCCCATTCTCATTTCTGAGTTAAACTTGGTTTTGAAATGTAGGTCAGGAACTCAGAATCACAGCCAGCGTAAACACGTACACAAGTTCACTCCATTACCAAAACTGTTGCTAACCTCTGTCCTACTCTCATCACCATCTGAATTAGCATGACATGAGCTTGAATCTGCTCTGTCTCAGGGGGAACAGCTGCTGATGACTGGTGCTGTCAATGTTCACTGCTTATACAATTGGCGTCATTTGAATTGCTTTAGCGTTACTGTGCAATCACTGTGAACTGCTTCTCTGTAGTGTTCTCTAACTGGGCCAGTACCTCTGCATCCTCATGGGCTTCAGTGCAGTGGGAGCTCTCATTAATTATTTGCAAGACTCAATCAGGGTACGTCAGAATATTAACCAGGGAGAGCGTTTCTGGATCAGGGGAGAGAACTGCACATATCACAATAAGGGAATAAAGTTGTCACAATTCCCAACTCTGTCTCCAATACACTTCTCATCTGTGCAACACACAAATATAGAAGCAGGAGTGGGCCATTCGGCCCTTCAAGCCTGCTCTGCCAATCATTTTGATCATGGTTGATAATTCAATATCCTGCTTTTCTCTCCCTCTCCACCCATATCTCTTGATCCCTTTAGCCCCAAGAGCTATATCTAATTCCTTCATGAAATCACACAAAATTGTGGCCTCAATTACTTTCAGTGGGAGTGAATTCCACACATTCCCCACCCTCTGGCTGAAGAAATGTCTCCTCATCTCAGTTCTAAAAGCTTTCCCTCTTATCGTCAAACTCTGACCCCCCCCACCTCCACCCCGTTCTGGACTCCCCCCACCATTGGGAACATTCTTTCTGAATCTACCCTGTTTAACCCAAATAGAATTTTATAAGTTTCTATGAGATCCCCTCTCACTCTAACCAACTTAGTCTCTCCCCATATGACAGTCCTATCATCCCAGGAATCAGTTGGTAAACCTTTGCTGTGCTCCCTTTACAGCAAGAACATCCTTCCTGAGATAAAGACACCAAAACGGCACACAGTACTCCAAGTGTGGCTTCTCCAATGCCCTATATAGTTGCAGAAAAACATCCCTATCCTTATACTCAAATCCTCTTGCTACGAAGGCCAGCATACCATTTGCCTTTGATACTGCCTGCTGTAGCAGCACGCTCACTCCCAGTGACTGATGCCTGAGGACTCCAAGGACTCACTGAGTGTCCACCTCTCTCAGTTTACACCCAACTCATGATGACCTCTGTTTTCTTTTCTATTGCACAGCCTTTCCTGTCTCTCTTTCTTTCCAGTTGATTCTGTCTCTTGTGTGTTTACTCTTGTGTAGCACAGCTCAATTTAGCCTTTACTCTCTTTTCTTTTCATCTCTCTCTCCCTTCCACTCCCTCTCTTCTCTCCCCATTCCCACTCTCTCAGCCGCAATCTTCCTCCCTCTCTCACCAATGTGCATTTTCTCTTTGACTTTCTCTGATCAGCCTCCAGTTCCCTCTCTAACATATTGCCTGTCTGTCTGTAGAATACTCCGTGTGGTCCAGGTGAATGTCTCAGTTGAGTTCAGCCCTGCCTCCATCAATATGCTGCAGCGAAACTGTCAAAGAAATGGCAAGGATGCCACCTGTGTCACTGCCACCGTCTGTTTCACAGCGAGGGCTAAATCACCTGGACTAAGCAATAGCACTCTGGGTAAGTGTCCTTTCCACAGGGCAGTCTCCTCAAGCACTCAAAAAGGTATCCGAGAAAATGGGATCCTGTGGATGCTGGACGTCTGAAACAAGAACAAGAAATGCTGAAAATACTCAGCAGGTCAGGCAGCATCTGTGGAGAGAGGAATAAAGTTAATGTTTCAAGGGGATGACCTTTCTGGCAGCTTGCTTTGTGTGTCTTCCACATAAAGAATGGTCCATTCAGAGTCGGGGAACCTGGCAGTGGGAAGTAGGGGAATGTCAAATGATAAACAGGACATACCAGAGAATATTCGAATCCCTACAGAAGGAGGCCATTCGGTGCATCTAGCCTGTTGTGGTTTAGGAGCTAGAACTAGGGGGCCTCAAAGTAAAGGGGAGCAGATTTAGGACTGAGTTGAGGAGGAACTTCTTCACCCAAAGGATTGTGAATCTGTGGAATTCCTTGCCCAGTGAAGCAGTTGAGGTTCCCTCATTGAATGTTTTTAAGGCAAGGATTGATAGATTTTTGAACAGTAAAGGAATTAAGGGTTATGGTGAGCAGTGCGGGGTAAGTGGAGCTGAGTCCGTGAAAAGATCAGCCATGATCTTATTGAATGGCGGAGCAGGATCGAGGGGCCAGATAACCCACTCCTGCTCCTAGTTCTTGTGTCATGTTGACTCACTGCTGCTTGATGTTCTGACTATCTGTCTGTGTGTTGTAGATTTACTGTACGATGTTTTGTTGGATGAAAAGAAATTTGCCCCCAGAGCCCTGTTTGATGAAGATGACCAGAGGCAGATGCAGCAAGTTATCCATATGCTGAGCGATGGACTGAAATGTCACAAGCTGCAGTTCCATGTCATGGTAAATACTGAGAATCTACACAAACCAGACCTTTATTTAATAATTATAGACAGGCTTAAACTAACACTGCAATTAAGTGAAAAGAGTAGATGCAGGGAGGATGTTCCCAATGGTGGGGAGAGTCCAGGACCAGGGGGTCTCATTCTGAGGATTCAGGGTGGACCATTCAGGACAGAGATGAGGAGACATTTCTTCACCCAGAGAGTGGTGAGTCTGTGGAATTCATTACCACAGGAAGGAGTTGATACCAAAACATTGAATGTATTCAAGAGGTGGCTGGATATAACACTGGGGGTGAACGGAATCAAAGATCAAAGAAAATTACAGCACAGGAACAGGCCCTTCAGCCCCTCCAAGCCTGCACTGACCATGCTGCCTGACTGAACTAAAACCCTTCCAGGACTGTATCCCTCTATTCCCATCCTATTCATGGATTTATCCAGGCACCCCTTAAAACTCACTGTCATATCCGTTTCCCCTCCATGCCCACACCACCAACACCTCTCCCCATTCCCCCCCCCTTCCTTTCCCAGTGAGTTCCAAGCACCCACCACCTTCTGAATAAAAAACTTGCCTTGTACATCTCCTTTAAACCTTGCCCCTCGTACCTTAAACCTGTGCCCCCCTGCTAATTGATTCTTCCAAAGGTTATGGAGAGAAAGCAGGATTAGGCTGTTGAGTTGGATGATTAGCCATTACTGTAATGAATGGCGGAGCAGGCTTGAAGGGCTGAATGGCCTCCTTCTGTTCCTATCTTCTATGTTTCTGTGAAACGGCATTATAACGCATTATAAGTGACCTGAGTTTGGAAATGGTGCTGGGGAAAGGCCTGTTATCATTTATACACCGTGTATGTGATAGCTTGTGTCTGAGCATCTCCTGTACATACAGGATATGTGCTGTTAACACCATTATAAGATGAAACTCCTCTGGAGCCTATCCTCGAAATGTGTGAAAGATTTTGCCCCTGATCGGTGTTTGCTTGTTGCTGCTGGTTGCCTGATGTGGGAAGTTATTCATTCCTAGCACTGACACCCACTCCCCCCTGAGGAGAATTCACAAAGTTTCTGTGATAGGAGCAGAATTAGGCCAATCTGCTCTGCCATTTGATCATGACTGATGTGTTTCTCATCCCCATTCTCCTGCCTTTTCCCCATAACCTTTGATCACCTTATTGATCAAGAACCTACCTCTCTCTGTCTTAATTACCCGGCCTCTCTGCGGCAATGAATTCTATCGCTCAGGATTCACCATCCTCTGGCTGAAGAAGTTCTTCCTCATCTTGGTTCTAAAGGGTCGTCCCTTTGCTCTGGGGCTGTGCCCTTGAGTTCTAACCTCTCCATGTCCACTTTATCCAGGCCTTCCAGTATTCTGTAAATTTCATTGAGATCCCATACCACCTTCCCAACCTCTCAACCTTCTAAACTCCATGAACACAGACCCAGAGTCTTCAACCGCTTCTCAAAAGTCAAGCTTTTCATTCTGGGGATTGTTCTCCTGAACATTTTTGGTACACTTTTCAAGGCCAGCAGATTCTTCCCCCTTACTACAAATATACTAAGGCACGGTGGCAAAGTAGTTAGCATTGCTGCCTTACATAGCCAGGGACCTGGGTTCGATCACTAGCTCGGGTCACTGAGTGTGTGGAGTTTGCACGTTCGCCCCGTGTCTGCATGCTTTTTCTCCAGGTGCTCCGGTTTCTGCGCACAGTCCAAAAGACTGCAGGTTAGGAGGATTGACAATGCTAAATTGTCCTTTAGTGTCCTCGAATATGTAGGTTAGTGGGATTATCAGGGCAAATATGTGGGGCTACAAGGATGGATCCTGGGTGACTGTTGCCGCTGCTGCCTCAGTGGGCTGAGTGGTCTCCTTCTGCACTGTGGGCATTCTGTGATTTCTGTGGTGTCTGCATGTATTAAACTGCTGTGAGATACAGCCGTTTACCCTACCTGGTGTGATGTGGAGACGCCAGTGTCGGACTGGGGTAAGTACAGTAAGAAGTTTCACAACACCAGGTTAAAGTCCAACAGGTTTATTTGGTAGCACAAGCTTTCAGAGTGCTGTCCCTTGATCAGGTGATGAAGGAGCAAAGCTGTGAAACCATTGGGACTTTAACCTGCCTGATGTGTACACTCTGCAGGCATTTCTCTCACACCATCTTATTCCTCTGACACAGGATACGGCTGATTACATTCGGCCCATTGGCTTCCTGCTGCAGTTCAGTTTGGCAGAACAGCCATCAGGACCAGTCCTGGATGATGGTTGCTTGACTACAGTTAGAAGCTGGGTAAGTGTCTTCCTTGGGCTCTCTCTCCTGACAGCCGTGAGTTCACCTGTTGTTCTGAAGTGGGCCTGACATTTTACTGTTCACTTTTCCAGATTCCCTTCTTTAAAGACTGCGGGGATGACGATGAGTGTTTGACGGATCTCCGACTTCAGGCGCGCCTGGATATTTCTGGATCCAGGCAAGGAAATAAGATTTATCATTGCTATCGATTTAACTGAGCGTGTTGGTGTGGAATGAGGGGTGATCTAATTGAATCATAGAATCCCTACAGTACAGAAGGAGGCCATTCGGCCCATACAGTCTACACCGACCATAATCCCGCCCAGTCTCTATCCCCTTAACCCCACACATTTACCCTCCTAATCCTCCTGACACTAGGGTCAATTTTAGCATGGCCAATCCACAAATCCGCACATCTTTGCACTGTGGGAGGGAAGTGGAGCACCCAGAGGAAACCCACGCAATCATGGGGAGAATGTACAAACTCCACACAGGCAGTGACCCGAGGCTGGAGTTGAACCCGGATTCCTGACACTGTGAGGCAGCATTGCTAACCACTGTGCCACCCAAATGTTTGTGGAATCTTGCTGATCAGAAATTATCCTTAGCAGAATGTCATTCTAACATCTTCTCTGCTGTTTGATTGTAACCCACCCATGCCCAGATTTTTGCTAACACACCTCCTCACTTGACTTCCAAAAGCTGAGCTGAATAAGAGAAAGTAATTGGATGACTGAAAAGTAAAAGAGAAGCAGAGTTGAGTAAGGAGAGGCTGGATAGACTGGGGCTTTTTTCTCTGCAGTGTAGGAGGCTGAGGGGTGATCTTATAGAGATCGATAAAATAATGAGGGGCACAGATCAGCGAGATAGTCAATATCTTTTCCCCAAAGATAGGGAGTCTAAAACTAGAGGGCAAAGGTTTAATGTGAGAGGGAAGAGATACAAAAGGGTTCAGAGAGGCAATTTTTTTCACACACAGAGGGTGGTGAGTGTCTGGAATAAACTATCAGAGGAGTAGTAGAGGCGGGTACAATTTTGTCTTTTAAAAAGCATTTAGACAGTAACATTGGTAAGATATGGGCCAAACACAGGCAATTGGGTCAAGCTTACTTAAAAAAAGGGTTGGTGTGGACAAGTTGGGCTAAAGGGCCTGTTTCCATGCTGTAAATCTCTATGACTCAATCTCAGTGGGTTTGGCAGCATCTGTGGAGAGCATCTGTTTCTCGCCTCACTAATGCTGGATTTTTCCTTGTTTATCTGTGTTTGTCTGTCGAGTAGTGAGATTTCTTTCCTTCAGTCGATGTATTTTTTAATGACTTGTATCTTTGTTATTTCAGACAAAATCCTTACATTGTCAGGAACAATCGCCAGAGGGTGTCAGTGACCGTGGCGCTAGAGAACAGGAGAGAAAATGCCTACAATACCAGCTTCAACATCACCTTTTCCAAAAACCTGCTCTTCACCAGCCTTCTCGTGAGGGTAACTAAAACTTCATTTCCCTTCTCAGACTCTGTGGTACACCTGGAGTACTGTGTACAGTTTTGGTGTCCTTATTTGAGAAAGGGTTTACTGGCAAAGGAGGGGGTGCAGAGGAGATTCACTTGGTTGATTCTGGAGTTGAGAGGTTGGCTTATGAGGAGAGACTGAGTAGACTGAGGCTATACTGTGTGGAATTCAGAAGAATGAGGGGGATTTTATAGAAACATATAAGATTATGAAGGGAATAGATAAGGTGGAAGCAGGGAGATTGTTTCCACTAGCCAGTGAAACTAGAACTAGGCGGCACGGCCTCAAAATAAGAACATAGAACATTACAGCGCAGAACAGGCCCTTCGGCCTTCAATGTTGCGCTGACCAATTCGGAAAAAGCAATGACCCTCCAACCTAAACCATTCCCTTTTCGTCCATAAACTTATCTACTAACCTCTTAAACGCCACCAAACTTGGCGCATCTACAACTGCTGCAGGCAGGGCATTCCACTCCCGAACCACCCTTTGGGTAAAGAACCTACCTCTGATATCCGTCCTATAACTATCACCCCGTAATTTAAAGCTATGTCCCCTCGTGCTAGCTTTCTCCATCCTAGGAAAAAGGCTATCACTGTCCACCCTATCTAAACCTCTAATCATCTTATATGTTTCAATAAGGTCTCCTCTTAGCGCCTTCTTTCTAACGAAAACAACCTCAAATCCCTCAGCCTTTCTTCATAAGACCTGCCCTCCATACCAGGCAACATCCTGGTAAACCTCCTCTGTACCCTCTCCAATGCCTCCACATCTTTCTTATAATGTGGGGACCAGAACTGCACACAATACTCCAAGTGTGGCCGCACTAGAGTTTTGTAAAGTTGCAACATGACGTTGCGGCTCCGAAATTCAATCCCCCTACCAATAAAAGCTAAAACTCCATATGCCTTCTTAACAACCTTATCGACTTGACTGCCTACTTTCAGGGATCTATGCACAAATACACCAAGATCCCTCGGTTCATCAACACTATTAAGAATCCTACCATTAGCCCTATACTCTACACATTTATTATTCCTGCCATAGTGCATTACCTCACACTTTTCCACATTAAACTCCATTTGCCACCTCTCGGCCCAGCTCTGCAACTTGTCCAAGTCTCTCTGCAAACTATAACACTCCTCTTCACTATCTACCACTCCTCCGACTTTGGTGTCATCCGCAAATTTACTAATCCATCATTCAATACCCTCATCCAGATCATTTATAAAAATTACAAACAGCAGGGGCCCCAAAACAGATCCCTGAGGTACACCACTTGTAACCGAACTCCACGATGAATATTGTGGAGATTTAGGAAACAGATTTAGGACTGAGTTGAGGAGGAATTTCTTCACACAAAGGGTTGTGAATCTGTGGAATTCCCTGCCCAGTGAAGCAGTTGAGGCTCCCTCATTGAATGTTTTTAAGGCAAGGATTGATAAATGTTTGAACAGTAAAGGAATGAAGGGTTATGGTGAACGGGTGGATAAGTAGAGCTGAGTTCACAAAAAGATCAACCATGATCTTATTGAATGTCAGAGCAGGCTCGAGGGGTCAGATGGCCTTCTCCTGCTCCGAGTTCTTGTATAAACAAAAGTCCATTAGCTCCAAGTAACAAATTGCTAGCTGAAAACGAGTAACTAACTTGCTTTCACATCCTTGAGCCAGGGGTGCCAGCGGAATAAATCTGAAATTTTAAATGTTCCCCTTTAAACAAGAAAAAAATATATATTTATATTATTTGCATTTGTATTATCACACAGACTCTGTAGTGTCTGTCCCTGTAAGGCCAGCCGTGACAGGTAAGGGTCAACTGTCTTGAGGGACTAACTGGGGCCAAGAGTGAGTAATCAATTGCCCCAGTAGGTGGAGTCCTCTCTTGGGTAGAAAGGACCTAGAAAACATGTAGTAGATGGATAGGGGCTCCGGGCTTCCAGCACGCTCCGGGCTTCCAGCACGCTCCGGGCTTCCAAACAGCTTTTCTTGCCAATAAAAACTTCTTGGGTTCCTGATGAGACTGGGGAGCGTGCATCATTACAGATTCCTCCTTGGGGTTTTGATGTCAAATCCATCGCGAGCTGTACATTTAGCAGATTAGTCATTGCTATAGTAGGAGTGCAGTGACCAGACTAATTCCTGGAATGGCAGATCTGTCATATGAGAGATGATGTGGCGATGCTGGTGTTGGACTGGAGTGGGCACAGTAAGAAGTCCAGTAGGTTTATTTGGAATCACATGCTTCCAAAGCACTACCCCTTCATTAGGTGATTGAGTGACTTACCTGATGAAGGAGCAGCACTCTGAAAGCTTGTGATACCAAATATACCTGCTGGATTTTAACCTGGTGTTGAGAGACTTCTTGATATGAGGAGAGACAAAGTCAGATAGCATTATATTCACTGGTGTTTAGAAAAGTGAGAGGGGATCTCATAAAAACTTATAAAATTCTAACTGGATTAGACAGTAAATTCAGAAAGAATGTTCCCAATGGTGGGGGGCAGTCCAGACCTAGGGGTCACAGTTTGAGGATAAACTCTTTAGAACTGAGGTGAGGAGAAATTTCTTCACCCAGAGGGTAGTGAATGTGTGGACCCTAGACATTCTTTCTTCCATCTTCTTCCATTGGGAAAAAGGTACAAAAGCCTGAGGTTATGTACTGAACGACTCAAGAACAGCTTCTTCCCTGCTGCCATCAGGCTTTTGAATGGACCTACCTCACATTAAGTTGATCTTTCTCTACACCCTAGCTATGACTGTAACACTACATTTTGCACCCTTCTCTTTCCTTCTCTATGAATAGTATGTTTTGTCAGTATATTGTATAAGAAACAATATTTTTTACCGTATGCTAATACATGTGATAATCAATCAATCAAATCAAATCAAAAGAAACTATAGAAAGTAGTTGAAGCCAAAACGCTGTGTGATTTCAGGAAGAAATTAGGTATAGCTCTTGGGGCTAAAAGGATAGAGGGATATGGGAGGTGGGGGGGAATCGGGATATTGAATTTGTTGATTAGCCATGATCATAATGAATGGTGGAGCATGCTTGAAGGGCCGAATGACCTCCTCCTGCTTCTGGTTTCTATGTTTCTGTGTCAGCAAATACTGTGGAAGTTTGCATCAATTGTATCACACTACTGGAAGGTTTTCTGTGAGAAAGATCCAAAGTTTACTGTTATTGAGGGGAGTCCAATTGATTGCCACTGACCCATATACAGCTGTGAACCTTGAGTAGACAGTCCACAGATGCAATTAATATAAATAGATATTTTTCTCTTGTTTAAGAGGAATGTTTAAAATTTCAGAGATACTCTGCTGGTAGCCAATATGTCTGGTAAACGTTTGGCTCAGGACTGTGAAAGCAAGTTAGTTACTTATTTTCAGTGAGCAATTTGTTACTTAGAGCTAATGGATTTTAGTTTGTACAAGAAGTTCTACTGGGATTTCTAACTGCAGTGAGTGACAGAGCCTTGTGATAATGTAAAAGATTGGCTCCATACAGAGAGAAAGGGGCTTTTGCATTTGCAGCTCTGCTGAAGTTGGAGGAATGTGCAGGCTGTTCTGAGAACTCTCACTCTCTTTCCACAAATCTCCCTGAAAGCTTTGAGACTTAACACAATTTATGGCAAGTATATTTATGGTTACTAACTGTGTTTAAAGTGGCATTTATGTCTGTAAGAGGAATATTGCTTATTTGGAGGTAAAATGTAAAGTCTCCATAAACCCAGCTGGCCCTTTGACAGGGAGAGCTGGCAGGTGGTGATTTAACCTGAGGGTCACCACCCCTCAGGTAAGGGACAAGGTTCAGAAAGCAGATCTTCATGAGTAACTTCAGCTAGTACAGGAATTGAACCCACGCTGTTAGCATCTTTCTACATCACTAACCAGCTGTCCAGCCAGCTGAGTTATATGTCATTTATCTTCAAATGTAGCATCTGGAACCAGCTAACTGATATTCACAAAACAGATTCTGATCTGTGAATGTTTGTAACAATGTGGAAGGAGCTTTACTGTGTATTAAACACAGGCTAGATTGAAAGGGATACATGGACTGGTTATTTACACATTGGTCAGAACATTGAATACACGACTTGGGACGACTTGTTGAAGTTGTACAAGATGTTGACACGGCCACACAGTTCTGATCACCCTGTTATAAAAAGGATATTATTAAACTAGAAAGAGTGCAGAAAAGATTTACTAGGATGCTACTGGGACTTGATGGATTGAGTTATAACGAGACACTGGATAGACTGGGACTTTTTTCTCTGCAGTGTAGGAGGCTGAGGGGTGATCTTATAGAGATTGATAAAATAATGAGGGGCACAGATCAGCGAGATAGTCAATATCTTTTCCCAAAGGTAGGGAAGTCTAAAACTAGAGGGCATAGGTTTAAGGTGAGAGGGGAGAGATATAAAAGGATCTAGAGGGGTAATTTTCTCCGCAGAGAGGGTGGTGAGTGTCTGGAACGAGTTCCCAGAAATAGTAGTAGAAGTGGGTCCCGTGCTGTCTTCTAAAAAGCATTTAGACAGTTACATGGGTAAGATGGGTATAGAGAGATATGGACAAATGTAGCAATTGGAACTAGTTTTGTGGTTTAAAAACTAGATGCATGGATAAGTTGGGCTGAAGGGCCTGTTTCTATGCTGTAAATCTCTATGACTCTAACTCCATGCTGTCCCTGTCCTGGGAGTGTTTGATGTGGGGACAGTGTAGAGAGAGCTTTACTCTGTATCTAACCCTGTGCTGTACCTGTCCTGGGAGTGTTTGATGTGGGGACAGTGTAGAGGGAGCTTTACTCTGTATCTAACCCCGTGCTGTATCTGTCCTGGGAGCGTTTGATGGGGACAGTGTAGAGGGAGCTTTACTCTGTATCTAACCCCGTGCTGTACCTGTCCTGGGAGTGTTTGATGGGGGACAGGGTAGAGGGAGCTTTCCTCTGTATCTAGCCCCGTGCTGTACCTGTCCTGGGAGTGTTTGATGGGGGACAGTGTAGAGGGAGCTTTACTCTGTATCTAACCCCGTGCTGTACCTGTCCTGAGAGTGTTTGATGGGGGACAGTGTAGAGGGAGCTTTACTCTGTATCTAACCCGTGCTGTACCTGTCCTGGGAGTGTTTGATGGGGGGGACAGTGTACAGGCAGCTTTACTCTGTATCTAACCCCGTGCTGTACCTGTCCTGGGAGTGTTTGATGGGGGGACAGTGTAGAGGGAGTTTTACTCTGTATCTAACCCTGTGCTGTACCTGTCCTGGGAGTGTTTGATGGGGGGACAGTGTAGAGGGAGCTTTACTCTGTATCTAACCCCGTGCTGTACCTGTCCTGGGAGTGTTTGATGGGGTACAGTGTAGAGGGAGCTTTATTCTGTATCTAACCCCGTGCTGTACCTGTCCTGGGAGTGTTTGATGGGGACAGTGTAGAGGGGGCTTTACTCTGTATCTAACCCCATGCTGAACCTGTCCTGGGAGTGTTTGATGAGGGACAGTGTAGAGGGAGCTTTACTCTGTATCTAACCCCGTGCTGTACCTGTCCTGGGAGTGTTTGATGGGGGGACAGTGTAGAGGGAGCTTTACTCTGTATCTAACCCCGTGTTGTACCTGTCCTGGGAGTGTTTGATGGGGGACAGTGTAGAGGGAGCTTTACTCTGTATCTAACCCCGTGCTGTACCTGTCCTGGGAGTGTTTGATGGGGGACAGTGTAGAGGGAGGTTTATTCTGTGTCTAACCCCGTGCTGTACCTGTCCTGGGAGTGTTTGATGGGGGACTGTATAGAGGGAGCTTTACCATGCTGTACCTGTTCACGTGCTAAGTTAATGTTATGTTCTTTAATTTTCTCAGGATGATGGACAAAATAAAGTGGAATGTCAGGTGACCTCACCACACCACCGAATCTGCAACATCAGTTTTCCAGTCTTCAGATCACTGAATCAGGTATGTCCTTGGCCAGACAAGACGGACTGCCTTTGGCAGGATATCTGAGGAAGTGTTTACTCCCCCCACACCCAGTTCCATCAGTTACTCACTGCTGCATGTTCCTCTGAGCCTCTGTTCCAGACAGAGCTATCGATTGAGCTGGCTCTCAGCACTGGTCTCTGATGATGAGGAATTGCTACTTAGAGATGAGTTTAATACATTGTCCATTCATTCACTACTGTCAGTGAATGCCTTCAATCCACTACACTAGTCTGAATCCTTCTGATTAGAGCTAATCTCACAGAGGAAAAAAAATCCCAATTTACCCTACTGGAAAGTACATTCTTCTGGGATTGGTGTTTCATTCAACTGTGCTGCCTGCCATGGTTAACTAGCCTCTCATTATCTTTTTTTGTTTTCGTTTGTGGGACATGGATGTCGCTGGCCATCCAGCATTTATTACCCATCCCAGATTGCCCCTTGAGAAGGTGGTGGTGAGCTGCCTTCTTGAATCGCTGCAGTCCATGTGCTGCGGGTTGACCCTCAATACCGTTAGGGAGGGAATTCCAGGACTTTGACCCAGTGACTGTGAAGGAACAGTCGATTATATTTGCAAGTCAGGATGGTGAGTAGCTCGGAGGGGAACTTACAGATGCTGCTGCTCTTGCCCTCCCAGATAGAAATGGTCATGGGTTTGGAAGGTGCTGTCTAAGGATCTTTGGTGAATTGCTGCAGTGTATTTGTAGATGGTACACACTGCTGTTACTGAGCATCACTGATGGAGGGAGTGGGTGTTGGTGCGAGTGGGGCTGCTTCGTCCTGGATGGTGATGAGCTTCTTGAGTGTTGTTGGAGCTGTTTCCATCTAGGAAGGTGGGGAGTTTTCCATCACACTCCTGATTTGTATCTTGTAGATGGTGGACAGGTTCTGGGGGGGTCAGGAGGTGAGTTATTCACTGCAGGATACCCAGTTTCTGCTCTGGAAGCTGCTGTGTTTGTGTGTGTATGGAGTCCAGTTGAGTTTCTCTTATTTAAGCTCCTGCAGGGAGGGTATTTATGAAAATGGGCTGCCTGAATTACATTGGAATTCTGAAATTGCAATCCACTGAGGAACAGGCTGGAGGAAAAGTGAGAAAGGATCCCGAGAAGTGATGGCAATGCAGTGATGTTTGTGTCTTATTGAAGCTTTTCAGATGTGGTTTTATGAGAAGGACAGGGGCTCCTGTGTCACCCGTTAGATGATCTGTTTGCTTTCCCCACAGGTGACCTTTCGACTGGAGTTTGAGTTCCATTGTTCTCTCTTATTGGATGAAGTGGAGTTATTTCTCAGTGTTACCAGGTCAGCACTAAGTCATTGTTTTCTTTCAGTAACCCTCATTGACCCCTCATCTGATGAAGGAGCAGTGCTCAGAAAGCTCGTGCTACCAAATAAACCAGTTGGACTTTAACTTGGTGTTATGAGACTTCTTACTGGTCTACTTTGGTGAGCTAGGAGCTGGACGGATGCAGGAGTAGATTGGTCTCATGGCAATGCCCAAGGAGTGGTCCCATATACAAGACAGTGGGCTCATCCAAAATTCTGCATCCTGTCTTCTAGCTTGTAACAAATTCCATTCATTCATCAACACCCAACTTCAGAAAATATAGAATCATAGCATCCCTACAGTGCAAAAGGAGCCCATTTGGCTTATCGAGCCTACATCGAACAGAATCCCACCCAGATCCTATCCCTCCACGTATTTACCCTGCTAGTCTCCCTGACACTAAGGGCAATTTAGCACAGCCAATCCGACTAACCTGCAGATCTCTGTGGAAGGAAATTGGAGCACCCAGAGAAAACCCATGCAAACATGGGAAGAACATGCAAACTCCACACATAATCACCAGAGGCTGGAATCGAACCCAAGTCCCTGGTGCTGTGAGGCAGCAATACTAAAATAGATCCAGTTTACTCAGCTTCTCATTATGGACAACCCTCTTGGCCCAGGGAGCAATCAAGTGAGCCTTCGCTGTACAGCTGCCAGTACATGAATATAGTTTCTGTAATCGGACTCTGAGGGAATATTGACTGGGTCAGTGTAACATGCTCCTTTCCCCATTACTGTCTGTTCTTTTGATGGAAGCCCTTGGCTGATGTGTTTCGTTCAGCGAGTTTGCTGTGAGGAATATTGGGTAGAAGGGGAGGGGGCCTTACGTAGTGTTTGACCTGGAGGGTCTGCCTCTCCTCGGTGAAGTTCAGAGCTTCACCGAAAACTTTTCCGTTTTTTGCAGTGACAGTACGGAGATGAATGAGACCCTTCACGACAACACTGTCTACATCTGGGCTGCAGTGCGTTACGAGTCTGACCTCCTCCTCACCAGGTTAGTGGCACCTACTCTGCAATCTCACCATGTGGTATATCGGCAACACACTAGTGTTATGGGCAGAGATGGAAATTCACAGTGTGTAAGATAAACTGATGTCTTACTTACACCCAATGTGTTATATTTTAATTAAAAAGGCATTGAAACCAACTTTGATAATGAGCATCCCCACTCAATAGGTCATTCTGTTTCTAAAGTTAAACTTTATTTATTAGTCACGAGTAACTCACATTAACACTGCAATGAAGTTACTATGCCCTGTATTCTTCTGCAGTATGTGGCCTTGTGTTGCCTCCCCTTCTCTTTGTCCTGTTCCTTTGTAAAGTGTAAAAGCACTCCCCCTTTAAGGAGGGCTCGTGTGTATGTTGGGGGGGGGGGTGTTTCCCGATGACCACGTGACTGTCAGGGAGGGAGAATTTAGCACGGCCAATCCATCCTAACTAGCATGCCTTTCAGACTATGGGAGCACTCGGGGAAAGCCCATACAGACATGGGGGGAATGTGCAGATTCCACACAGACAGTGACCTGAGCAGGGAATTGAACACAGGTCCCTAGAGCTGTGAGGCAGCAGTGCTAACCACTATGCCACCATAAAGGAGTCTGACCTTGTTGTACAGGGATATCTTTATTCTGTTGGCCTTTATTGTTTAAGCTATATTAATTCGCTCTAGATCTAATGCATAAATTTGATTTGATTTATTATTGTCACATGTATTAGCATACTGTGAAAAATATTGTTTCTTGTGCACTGTACAGACAAAGCATACCGTTCATAGAGGAAAAAAGGAGAGGGTGCAGAATGTGGTGTTACAGTTATAGCTAGGGTGTAGAGAAAGATCAACTTAATGTGAGATAGGTCCGTTCAAAAGTCTGACAGCAGCAGGGAAGAAGCTGTTCTTGAGTCGGTCGGTATGTCATCTCAGACTTTTGTACCTTTTTCCTGACGGAAGAAGGTGGAAGAGAGAATGTCCGGTGTGCGTGGGGTCCTTGATTAAGCTGACTGCTTTCCCGAGGCAGCGGGAAGTGTAGACAGAGTCAATGGATGGGAGGCTGGTTTGTGTGATGGGCTACATTGACAACTCTTTGTAGTTTATTGTGATCTTGGTCAGAGCAGGAGCCCACACCAAGCTGTGATACAATCAGAAAAATGCTTTCTATGATGCATCTGTAAAAGTTGATGAGAGTCACTCTGGCTGACTTACCAGTCTTTGACTAGTAACAGCTGGAAACACGGACATTCCTGGATCTCAGCTTCCTAGAGGGTGAGCTCAGGTTAAGGAATCTGTGTAGATTTAATTGCCGCCATGCGGACAGTGATAGGGTCAGGGTGAGGGTAGATTTATCATGTTCTCAAATCTGTACAGATTTGCTAGGAAGCTGAGAGAAAATAATCCACAATTAGGACCTTGCATTAGCAGTGAGGCAGTTTGATAATAGTATAATTTTATAAAGGGAAGGGACAGAGTAGATAGAGATACAGGTTGTGTGTGTGGTAATGAAGGGGTCCTATTCTAAGAGATGTAAAAATAAACTGGAGATTTATAGGAACAGGAGGAGGCCATTCAGTCCCTCAAGCCCACTCTGTCATTCAGTAAGGTTATGACTGATGTGTGATCTAACTCCGTGTACCAGCTCTGGGCCCATATCTCTTGATAACCTGCTCAATAAGGATGTGTCTGTCCCAGACTGAAACCTAACAATGGAAGCAGCATCTATTGCTGTTTGAGGGAGAGTGTTGCAAACCTCCCCAATCTGTGTGGATAGAAGTGTTTCTAATGTCTCTCCTGAATGGCTGGCTTGCTCCTAATTTTTATAATATGACCCTTGATTCTAAAGCCTTTGACCAGTGGAAACAGTTTACCCTTATCCACCCTGTCCTTCTCATAGACTTCTATCAGATCATCCCTCAAACTTCTGAGTTCAAGAGAATAAAGGTCTAATTTATCTAATCTCTCACTGTAACTTAACCCCTGAAGTCCAGGTATCAAAGAACAAAGTAGGGAAACACCTTCACACAAATACAATGGTGAGTTTTAAGGGGCGTTTGGACAAATACACGAATGGGATGGGAATAGAGGGAAATGGTCCTTGGAGGGGTAGGGGGTTTTAATTCAGTCGGGCAGCACGGTCAGTGCAGGCTTGGAGACCAAAGGGCCTGTTCCTGTGCTGTAATTTTTTTTGTTTCTTATTCTTAGAAGGTTGACGCTGGGGAATGTGCCAGCAGATCAGAGACTGCAGTCAGACACTGGGTCTACATTTAAGAATGGGTTAGATATGGGGACAGGAGAGGAATATGGATCCAGTTAGTGAGGAGAGTAAACCCCAACATGGACCAGTTGGGTGGCATTGCATAGTTTCAGTGTAATTCTAATCTGGCTGTACATGAGGTCAGAAGCAGGGAGTTGAAGATGTTCTCTTTGTGCGACTGTTGCTTGGATTGATTAACGTCATGAAGATGGCTGTGTTCAACGGCATTGTTAAAGTGAACTGTTTTCTCCCGGCAGTGAATCCAGTCTCCAGCGTTACGAAGTACAGCCAGTCACAGAGTCAGTGCCTGAAGAAATCCATCCCGAGTTCAAACACACCTTTAAGGTAGAGATTAAAAGGGTTAAACTAAATGTTTCTGTTGTCGGTAACGGAATATGCCTGTGTTGTAACTTTCCCTGACAGCGAGGTATGCTGTACAGAGAAAGGATGAATGTGTTTGGGATCCTCTCCTGTGCCCCAGCCTTCCCGCTCACTCTCTTCTCTATCTGCCAGTGATCTGGAGATCCACTGTCTGCAAGGCGACAATTAAATCGACACACATTCCTTAACCCTGAGCTCACTGGGTAAATGCTTCACCCTCTAGGAAGCTGAGATCCAGGAATGTCCGTGTTTCCGGCTGTTACTAGTCAAAGACTGGTAAGTCAGCCAGAGTTTCTGCTTCTGATCACAGTTTTGGGTGGCATGGTGGTGCAGTGGTTAACACTGCTGCCTCACAGTGCCAGGGACTTCGGTTCAGTTCCTGGCTTGGGTCACTGTTGTGTGGACTTTGCACATTCTCCTCATGTATGCATGGATTTCCTCTGGGCGCTCTGGTTTCCTCTCACAATCCAAACGATGTGCTGGTTAGGGTGCATTAGCCGTGCTAAATTCTTCCTCAGTGTACCCAAACAGGTGCTGGATTATGGTGATTAGGGGATTTTCACAGTAAATTCATTGCAGTGTTAGTGTAAGCCTTACTTGTGACACTAATAAATAAACTTTACAACTTTCCAGAAATCTAATAGATTGCTGGTACCAAATGCTGATTTAAAGTGATTTGACTTTGCTCTCCAATAGAAATGTTTCACCTAGGGCACTCTGTCTATACTTGCAGTTTTTAAAATAAAAAGCACCTTTTTGAAGGGACTATGCAAATACTTACACCTCTTAGCATTTTTTTTATAATCTGACAGACACAATCTACAATAACTCTACTCGACTTTGCCCAATAATGATCTATCCACCTTAGTTTGGAAAAGTTCAGTTTGACCTCAGTCTGTCAGACCAGTTTTGGTGGGGTTGGTACAGTACGGAAGGAGACCGTTTGTGCGGATGGAAGTTCTAGATTCTTACGGGCAAACAGCTGAAACACGGAGGGGAAATGAGTGGGAGCTATGGAAATGTACTCCAGCAAATGTCGGTACCTGGAGGAGTGAAGAATATTGTGAGTGTTGATGGGGAGAGATTCTATGTGTGCTTAATCCTGTTTACTTCAGTCTACGTAAAGACTTTATCCATGTAAAGATTTCATTTAAGATATTTCTACCTGTGTAATTAGATTGAAATGCTAGATTGTAGGGGTTAACTTACACTGCTAACTTGACTACATTTTAAAACTCAGAAGGCACGCTGGGTTAGCTGGAAATTAACTACATTCCTGAAGGGTACACAGCACACAAAACAAATCCTGCAGCTGCAAAACTTGTTTTTTTCTGGACACTAGAATAACAAGATAAGGGTTGAGATATAGGTTGGATTTTGGTATGTGTTCTCAGTTTGTTTCAAGTTTGTTTCAGTGTGTATGGTTCAGGGACTGGCTTGATAAGAAGCCAATGTTTGTTTTTTCCCCTTTTATTGCTTCTGTCATGATTTAGAGCCAATGAACAAAGAAAATTCCAGCACAGGAACAGGGCCTTCTGCCCTCCAAGCCTGCACTGACTGATCTAAAATCCCCTACCCTTCCAGGGACCATATCTCCCTATTCCCATTCTATTCATGTATTTGTTAAGATGCCCCTTAAAACTTACTACTGTATCCAATTCCACTCCTTCCCCCAACAGTGAGTTCCAGACACCCACCACCCTCTGTGTAAAAAAAAACATGCCTTGTACATCTCCTTTAAACCTTGCCCCTCACACCTTCAATCTGTGCCCCCCTGCTAATTGACTCTTCCACCCTGGGGAAAAGCTTCTGACTATCCATTCTGTTCATGCCCTCATAATCTTGTAGCCTTCTATCAGATCCCCCCTCAATTTCCCTCGTTCCAATGAGAACTAACCGAGTTACTGCGGAATCTTTGAAGGGATTCCTAGGAAACACACCAAATTGAAGTGGTTGCTTTGTGAAATGTATGTCTGTGCTGTGAACTGATACCAATGTTTAAATAAAAATACTGTGGATGCTGGAATCTGAAACAAAAGCAGACAGTGGGGAGAGAATGAAACTAATGTGTTGAATCTGGATTATCTCAACTTGAAACATCAGCTCTATTCTCTCTCTCTACAGTCACTATCAGAGCTGCTGGGATTTTCCAGCATTTTCTGTTTTTGTTCCAGTGTCTGCGGAGCCTGCCATTTTTATCACATCCCCATTGGGATTTTTGTTTTAGATCAAGAATCTTGGCTGCTTCCTTGCTGAAGATTTGGAAACTAAAATCTACATTCCCACCATGACCAGCGCACACTATCATATTTCTGTGGTCACCACTGCCTTCACAGAGCCGGTGAGTAAATATCCAGAACCATCCCCATCCATTAAATGACAGACACTGATTCATTACGTCTGCACAGATTCCCTGGTCACTGTCTGTGTCGAGTTTGCACATTCTCCTCGTGTCTGCATGGGTTTCTTCCACGGTCTAAAGACGTGCAGGTTGGGTGGATTGTCCATGCTAAATTGCCTCTTAGTGACAAGAGGACAAGCTAGGGTAAATGCATGTGTTTGTGGGGATTG
Organism: Sphyrna mokarran; assembly: GCA_024679065.1. NCBI lineage: Eukaryota > Metazoa > Chordata > Chondrichthyes > Carcharhiniformes > Carcharhinidae > Sphyrna > Sphyrna mokarran. The sequence continues at coordinate 563,372 of JAGIQG010000042.1, read as the reverse complement.
GGTCAAAATAGGATTGTGGTTAGTACAGATCTGATGGACTGAATGGCCCCCTCCTGCACTGTAGGGATTCTGATTATTCCCAGCAGAGCAGTCAGCTTTGAATGTTGGAGTTAGTGAAGGAAGGAATGATAAATACGGATAATTTGCCACAGCAATTGTGACAAGGGGTGGGATTTTCAGCTCTAGGGGGAGCGAGGCTGGAAAATCCCATCCCTGATGTGTGAGAAGTAAAGGTGTATTCTGTATTGAGTTAACTGGTGTCAGAGAGAGCAGCAGTTGGGGTGCTATCCCATGTCCCAGTCAGCCTGTGCTGCAGACAGTTGGTTCTTGCACAGAGATCTGTTAGATATTAGATGCAGTGTGAAGTTAGGAGCAGGATTAGCAGGTACCAGGATCTCAGCAGATGGAAAATGTTTATAGATGTTCGCATTGTGCTCATGCTACAGATCTGATCTTTCTCCCTCAGTTAAGGTTGTGTGGGAGTGGGTGGGACATGCTGGAGGTGGTCTCATCCTGCTCTCTATAATTCTGGCTCTTCACAGGACACAGGAATCAATTGTACCATGGATAACACTACAGATCCACTGATGGGAACCCAGGACAGACCCACACAGTTTGTACCCACAGACCTCCGACATGTGGACCGGCTGGTAATTATCAACAGTGGGAGGGGGAAGGGAGAGGGGGAAGAGGAGGAGGAGGGGGGGGAGGAGGAGGGGAGGAGGAGGAGGAGGAGGGGGAGGGGGAGGAGGAGGAGAGGAGGAGGGGAGGGGGAGGAGGGGGGAGGAGGAGGAGGAGGGGGAGGAGGGGGGGAGGAGGAGGGAGGGGGAGGGAGGAGGGAGGGGGAGGAGGAAGGAGGAGGAGGAGGGGGAGGAGAGGGGGAGGAGGAGGGAGGAGGAGGAGGGAGAGGGGGAGGAGGAAGGGAAGGGGGAGGAGGAGGAAGGGGAAGGGGGAGGAGGAGGAAGGGGGGAGGGGGAGGAGGGGGGAGGGGGAGGAGAGAGGAAGGGGGGAGGGGGAGGAGGAAGGGGAGGGGAGAGGAGGGGGAGGGGAGGAGGAGGAGGGAAGGGAGAGGAGGAGGAAGGGAGAGGGGGAGGAGGGGAGGGAGAGGAGGAGGAAGGGGGAGGAGGGAGGAGGGGAGGAGGAGGGGGAGGGGGAGGAAGGAGAGGGGGGGAAGGGGGAGGAGGAGAGAGGGGGAGGAGGAGGAGGGGGAGGGAGGAGGAAGGAGAGGGGGGGGGAGGGGGAGGAGGGAGGAGGAGGAAGGGAGGAGGAGGAGGAGGGGTAGAGGGAGGAGGAGGAGGAGGGGGAGGGGAGGAGGAGGAGGAGAAGGGAGAGGGGAGGAGGGGTAGAGGGAGAGGGGGGGGGAGGAGGAGGAGGAAGGGAGAGGGGGGAGAGGAAGGGGGGAGGAGGAGGAGGAAGGGAGAGGGGGAGGAAGGGAGAGGAGGGGGGGAGGAGGAGGAGGGAGGGGGAGGGAGGGAGAGGAGGAGGAGGAAGGGAGAGGGGAGGAGAAGGGGGAGGAGGAGGAGGAAGGGGGAGGAGGAAGGGGGAGGAGGAGGAAGGGAGGGGGAGGGAGGGAGAGGGGAGGAAGGGAGAGGGGGAGGAGGAGGAGGAAAGGAGAGGGGGTAGGAGGGGGAGGAGGAGGAGGAAGGGAGAGGAGGAGAGGAAGGGGAGAGGAGGAGGAAGGGAGAGGAGGAGGAGGGGGTAGGAGGGGGGAGGAGGAGGAGGAAGGGAGAGGGGGAGGAGGAGGAGGAAGGGAGAGGGGGAGGAGGGAGGGGGGGGAGGAGGAGGAGGAGGAGAGGAGGAGGAGGAAGAAGGAAGGAGGGGAAGGGAGAGGGGGAGGAGGAAGGAGAGGGGGGAAGGGAGGAGGGAGGAGGGAGGAGGAGGGGAGGAGGAGGAGGAGGAGGGGAGAGGGGGAGGGGGAGGAGAGAGGGGGAGGAGGAGGAGGGGAGGGAGGGGGAGGGGGAGGAGGAGGAAGGGAGAGGGGGAGGAGGAAGGGAGAGGGGGGGGGAGGAGGAGGAGGAGGGGAGGAGGAGGAGGAGGGGGGGAGGAGGAGGAGGAGGGGGAGGAAGGGAGAGGAGGAGAGGAGGAAGGGAGAGGAGGAGGAGGAAGGGAGAGGAGGGGAGGGGTAGAGGAGAGGGGGAGGAAGGGAGAGGAGGAAGGGGGAGGAGGAGGAAGGGAGGGGGAGGGAGGGGGAGGAGGAGGAGGAAGGGGAGGGGGAGGGGGAAGGGGGAGGGGAGGAGGAAGGGGGAGGAGGAAGGGGGAGGAGAGGAAGGGAGGGGGAGGGAGGGAGAGGGGGAGGAAGGGAGGGGGGAGGAGGAGGAGGAGGAGAGGGGAGGAGGGGGAGGAGGAGGAGGAAGGGAGAGGAGGAGGAGGAGGGAGAGGAGGAGGAAGGGAGAGGAGGAGGAGGGGTAGAGGGGGAGGAGGAGGAGGAAGGAGAGGGGGAGGAGTTGGAAGGGAGGGGGAGGAGGGGGGGGAGGAGGAGGAGGAGAGGAGGAGGAGGAGGAGGAGGAAGGGAGAGGGGAGGAGGAGGGAGGGGGGAGGGGGGAGGAAGGGAGGGGGAGGGGGAGGAGGGAGGGGGGAGGAGGAAGGAGGGGGAGGAGGAGGAGGAGGAAGGGAGGAGAGGGGGAGGAGGAGGGGGAGGGGAGGAGGAGGAGAGGGGAGGAGGGGAGGGGGAGGGGGAGGAGGGGGAGGGGGGGAGGGGGAGGAGGAGGAAGGGAGAGGGGAGGAGGAGGAGGACGGAGGGAGGAGGGGCGAGGAAGGGGGAGGGAGGAAGGGGGAGGAGGGGGGAGGAGGAAGGGGAGGAGGGGAGGAGGGGGAGGAGGGGAGGAAGGGGGAGGAGGGGGAGGGGGAGGAGGAGGAGGAGGAAGGGAGAGGGGGAGGGGAGGAAGGGAGAGGAGAGGAGGAGGAGGAAGGGGGGGAGAGGGGGAGGAGGAGGAGGAAGGGAGAGGGGGAGGAGGAGGAGGAGGAAGGGGAGGAGAGGGGAGGAGGAGGAGGAGAGAGGAGGAGGAGGAAGGGAGAGGAGGAGGAGGAGGAGGAGAGGGGTAGAGGGGGAGGAGGAGGAGGAGGGGTAGAGGGTTGAGGTAGGGAGGAGGGGGAGGAGGAGGGAGGGGAGGAGGGGAGAGGGGGAGGAGGAGGGAAGGAGAGGGAGAGGAGGAGGAGGAAGGGAGGAGGAGGAGGAGGGGAGAGAGGGGAGGAGGAAGGGAGAGGAGGGGGTAGAGGGGGAGGCGGGGAGGAGGTAGAGGGGAGGAGGGGAGGGGGAGGAGGAGGAGGGGAGGGGGAGGGGGAGGGGGGAGAGGGGAAGAGGGGGGGGGGGAGGAGGAGGAAGGGAGAGGGGGAGGAGGAGGAAGGGAGAGGGGGAGGAGGAGGAAGGGAGAGGGGGAGGAGGAGGGAGGGGAGGGGGAGGAGAGGAGAGGAGGGAGGAGGAGGAGGGAGGAGGAGGAGGGGGAGGGGGGAGGGGGTGAGGGGGGGGGAGGGGGGAGGGGGAGGGAGGGGGAGGGGGAGGGAGGAGGGGGGGGGGAGGAGGAGGGGGAGGAGGAGGAAGGAGGAGGGAGGGAGAGGGGAGGAGGAGGGAGGGGGAGGAGGAGGAGGAAGGGAGAGGGGGGAGGAGGGGAGGAGGAAGGGAGAGGGGGGGAGGGGGAGGAGGAAGGGAGAGGGGGAGGAGGGAGGGGGAGGGAGGGGGGGAGGGGGAGGAGGGGGAGGGAGGGGGGGGGAGGGAGGGGGGGTGGAGAGGGGGGGGAGGGAGTGGGAGAGGGAGGGGGGGAGTGGGAGAGGGGGGGGAGGAGGAGGAGGGGGGGAGGGAGGGGAGGAGGGAGGAGGGGGGAGGGAGGGGCGAGGGGGAAATTGGGGAGGGAGGGAGTTCACCTGAATTGAGAGGGGAGAGCCTGAGGGGGATGATTCCTGGCAATCTGGTGGAGGGCTTTGGGATAGTGTACTGTCATCGAACTAGTAATGGAGAAACCCAGCATAATGTTCTGGGGACCTGGTTTCAAATCCCAGCATGGCACAATGTGATATTTCAATTTAAAATAAACGTGAAATTAAAAGTCTAATACTAACCATGAAACCATTGTCAACTGTTGGGAGAAACCCGTTGGGTTCACTAATGCCCTTTTGGGAAGGAAATCTGCTGTCCTTACTTGATCTGGCCTACATGTGACCCCAGAGCCCCAGGAAAGTGGCTGACTTTCTAATGCCCTCAGGGATAGGGAATTAATACTGGCCCAGCCAACAATCACACATCCCATCAACAAATGGGAAATAATTAATTACCTTCACAAAGGTTAGACTGATTCTGTCCTTGCTCATTCTCACAGGACTATACTAATTCCTGGTGTAACACCCTCACCTGCCACATGAAGACACTGGACAGGAATGAGGAGGTGGCCTTTCACATCGGTTATAAGCTGTATGGTAAATTCTTCAGGACGGTGAGTCCGAGATGACTTTTTATCTCCCCTGTGCAGTAGCCAGTGTCAGGCAGTGTATTGGTGCGATATTGTCAAACTGTGTGCAGTTCTTGGCTTTTCCTCACTCTGTACTCAGTGACTTTTTCACAGTGTGCTCTAGATTTCAGGTCCAGTGAGTCCAACGAAGGCACAAACGCCAAAAGCTAGCAAGTTTACTATCAAATAAATTGGTTCGATTTAAAATTGGTGTTGTCAGACCTCTTACTGAGCTTACCCCAGTCCAACACCGGCATCTCTACATCTAGATTTCAGGAACGCTGATGTATCTGACAATATCCACGTGCCACCAAACCAATCACTTAGGTAACTAATAGGAGTCCATCAAATTTCTGCTTCCTGAATGAGGGTGACACAGTATGTTAGCACTGCTGTCTCACAGCGCCAGGGACCCGGGTTCGATTCCCCGGCAGCACGGTGACACAGTGGGTTAGCGCTGCAGCCTCACAAGGACCCGGGTTCGATTCTCCAGCAGCACGGTGACACAGTGGGTTAGCACTGCTGCCTCACAGCGCAAGGGACCCGGGCTCGAAGCCCCGGCAGCACGGTGACATAGTGGGTTAGCACTGCTGCCTCACAGTGCCAGGGACCCAGGTTCGATTCCCAGCAGCATGGTGACACAGTGGGTTAGCACTGCTGTCTCACAGCGCCAGGGACCCGGGTTCGATTCCCAGCAGCACGGTGACACAGTGGGTTAGCACTGCTGTCTCACAGCGCCAGGGACCCGGGTTCCATTTCCCAGCAGCACGGTGACACAGTGGGTTAGCACTGCTGTCTCACAGCGCCAGGGACCCGGGTTCGATTCCCATCAGCACGGTGACACATGGGGTTAGTGCTGCTGTCTCACAGCGCCAGGGACCCGGGTTCGATTCCCAGCAGCACGGTGACACGTGTGGTTAGCGCTGCAGCCTCACAGCGCAAGGGACCCAGGTTCGAAGCCCCAGCAGCACGGTGACACAGTGGGTTAGCACTGCTGTCTCACAGCGCCAGGGACCTGGGTTCGATTCCCAGCAGCACGGTGACACTGGATTAGCACTGCTGTCTCACAGCGCCAGGGACCTGGGTTCGATTCCTGGCTTGGGTCACTATCTGTGCGGATTCTGCATGTTCTCCCAGTGTCTGCGTGGGTTTCTCTGGCTGCTCCGGTTTCCTCCCACACTCCAAAGATGTGGGTTAATTGGATTGGCCATACTGAATTCCTCTTGGTGTTAGAGGGTCTAGCTAGGGTAAATGCATGGGATTATGGGGATAGGGGCTAGGTGGGATTAGGGTTGGTACAGATTCAATGAGCCAAATGGCCTCCTTCTGTACAGTAGAGATTCTGTGATTCTATGACGTGACTATATGGAGCAGTGATAGCTTGCTAACCCCTCGATCCACTGTATCTGGGTTCTCTGGTGCTATGTTGACTTAAAGGGTGTACAGAAACTATCAAATCCTCTTTCTGCAGGCACAGTTCAAATCCCTAAAAATTGTGACGACCTTCACCCTGGATGTACAGACACCACAGGTCCTGACACTGCCAGAGTCAGCTCGGTATCGTGAGGTAAGCAACACATTCACTCAATTTACACTGAAATCAGAGGATAGTAATTACTCTGTTACAGATAACCTATTAAAAACTACAGACAAACAACCCTGAATGTATTGGCAGACAGAAGGTCAAATGTCAAGGTTGAGATCACTGAGGTGTCAGAATAGATGTTTCCATGTCTGATTTCCAGGACAGGTACAGCACGGGGTTTGACACAGAGCAAAGCTCCCTCTACACTGTCCCCCATCAAACACTCCCAGGACAGGTACAGCACAGGGTTAGATACAGAGTAAAGCTCCCTGTTTTGGGTAGCTGTGGTCTCTCTCTTGCTTATGTGTGAATTTCTTGTCTAGGTGAGTGTGGAGCTGATCAAACCCATGCTGATTGCTGTTTCCCTGTGGATCATCATTGGCAGCACGCTCGGGGGCCTTTTGCTGCTGGCTCTCATTGTCTTTATTCTGTGGAAGGTAAATGACTGGGGTTACACTCACTGCAATGCCCACTCTTACCAACACAATCTAACAGTAAAAGGGACTGTGAGGGTATTCTATTACAATAAAATCCCTGAAGTACAGAAGGCCATTTGGCACAGCAACCTCACTCAGGCCCCATCTCCTCAACTCAATGCATTTACCCTGCTAGTCCCCCTAACACTAGGGGCAATTTATTATGGCTAATCCATCTAACTCTCACATCTTTGGAATATAGAAGGAACCTGGAGGAAACCCACACAGACACAGGGATAACATGCAAACTCCACACAGACAGTGACTCAAGTGGGGAATCAAAGCCAGCTCCCTGTGAGCAGCAGTGCTAAACACTGTGTCACCACGCTGCTCTAATGTTGTTAGGGATGTCACGATACGGTTGAGTTTTCTGGGAGAGGGAAGCAGGGACGAGATATTGGTGAGAAGGCTAGGATTCTAAATCGTGAAAACCCTGGGGGAAATTCCTCCCCTGTTCCCTGAGGCAATCGGGTAATCCTCAAGGATCTCTGAGAATTCAGAATTCCTTCCCACAGCCGCTAATTCACTTTGTTTCACTGCCACAGTGGAAATGTGATCTCCTCTCAGTAACTTTGTGAGGTTCCATTCTCAATAGACCTGGGCAGCTTCACTCGCTGTCCTTTATCCAACCCTAACCCTCCATCCTGCAAAAGCAAAGTATGGGGTGAGTGAACAAAGAGGAAATAATACTTGTCACACTAACATAGGAACTGTTTCTCTTACAGTGTGGATTCTTTAAGAGGAAATTAAAAGAGGAAGAAAGTGAGGAGGAGGAGGAGGAGGAGGAGGAGGAGAAAGATTGAGGCTGAGATTACCCTGGTGCGGTATCCAAGTACACTCAGAGTCAGGAACCTCTGAGATCGACACAGTCCCATCACACACAGACTGACTGCTCCGCACTTCCTTGAAGCTTTTTCCAATTTGCAAATACCCATCGGATGGTCCGTGCCACCTTGTCCAAAACCCTGGGGACTAATCCAGGAGCGGGAAGGTACCAGGAAACTATTTGTCTTCCAGTAATTGTGATCTTTTGAGAGACAGTCAGTCTGGTGATTTTACTGCATTGTTCAAAGGTTCTTCCTATTAATGTGCCCTGTGAATTCAGCAACATGGGGTGCTCATCCTTATCTCGAACCATACAACACAGTCCCTTTAACTTCTCCACATCCTGCTAATGCTACCCCATTATGACTGCTTACAGCAGATACAACCTATTCTGAACAGTGATCATCTTCAGACCACAGGTTTGAGCTGTCACAGAATCACAGAACGCCTCCAGTGCAGAATGAGGCCACTCAGTCCATCGTGTCTGCACTGACTCGCTGTGCAGGCCCTTTCCCGTAACCCCATGTATGTACATGTTTTTGGACACTAAGAGGCAATTTAGCATGGCCAATCCATCTAACCTGCAGATATTCTGGACTGAGAGGGGAAACTGGAGCACTCGGAGGAAACCCACGCAGACACGGGGAGAATGTGCAAACTCCACACAAACAGTGACCCAAACTAGGAATCGAACCTGGGTCCCTGGCACTGTGAGGAGCAGTGCTAACTGCTGTGTCACCCTAATGATATTTTGGTTGTAACGTTAACGAGTGAATAGTGAATTATGTGCTCACCTTAATGCTGCCGATTGAGGAGGTCAGAGATTAAACACACAAGAACGTACCTGTCAGTGACCAGATGTTCATTCACTGGTGTGGACTGAATGAACCCCCAGTGTACATGTTTTTCCTTTCCCTGTTAACTGTAAAAGAGGCAGTGAGTCCAGTGTTCAGTCTGTCATTCACAACAGCCCTATTCCTTTCCCATTCGGGTTTGAGGGGTAAACAATCACGAGGCAAGATATCCTGAGTGTGCCGGTCGAGGCTGGGTTACAATGCAGATGTGTCAGACTGCCTCCCTCTGGCTGCTGTGTGAGAGACAGGATTATTTCCCAGTGAGGGAATGGACTGCCTGCTTCCCCCCACACCCCTGAGGTAGACCAGCTACCTCGCTTCCCCTTCCCCAAATCCAGCTTCTCCCAGACACTGAAATCACTCTCAGCCAAAGGAACAAATATTTACGTGCACTTTATTTAAAGCTTTTTTTTTTGGAAATAAACATTTAAGGAAATGAAACATGATTTATAGTTTTTGGTCTGATTATTGTACAAAGTTCAGATTTATTCCTTTCACTTTCAGGAAGGAGACAACTGGAGGGAACACTGTTTCCACTCTGATTATCTTTGTGATTCTGGCTATTAACTGAGCCACATAGTGAAGCTAACTCAGCACAGACAGCTGGCCTAAGTGGCCATCAGCCCAACCTCGTACTGCTGTCCCACTCCTGCTGTGGATCGTGTGGATAACAATCTTTAATTTATAAAAACTAGGAGCAGTTGGCCTTCGGGCCCCTCGAGCCTGCTCCGCCATTCAATAAGATCATGGCTAATCTTTTTGTGGACTCAGCTCCACTTACCCTCCCACTCACCATAACCCTTCATTCCTTTACTGTTCAAACATTTATCTATTCTTGCCTTCAGAATCCTGAAATCAGGTTGTTGCTGTTCCCAGGCACAGCCAACATAGAGGATATTCTGTCTGCGCCAAGATAGACTTTCACATCTGGTTTCCCTCCTTCGTCGACAGGACGATATGAACATTAGTAGCCGTAAAGGTGCCAGACACACACTGGGGTGAAATGACAGCTTCCTTCACTGGGATTAGTTTGTGCACAGTATAGGAGGAGGACAGAATTGCTGGAAAGAGATGACCATCAGAATCTCTTGAGCAGTTATGGTTGGATTGGGAGCAACGGAAGTAACAGAGGAAAGACCAGAATAAGATATAGGTTTTATATTAGTTTATATATACTTATATTCTTATGAGATGTAGGTTTTATATTAGTTGATAACTTTATATTTAGGATGCACACTTTGGGAAGAGTGGAAGTTACTTCCAGCTTTTGGTAGCCTGGAACACTTTATCTACATGTAATGAAGTGTAGAGGGAGCTTTACTCTGTATCTAACCCTGTGCTGTACCTGTCCTGGGAGTGTTTGATGGGGGGACAGTGTAGGGGGAGCTTTACTCTGTATCTAACCCCGTGCTGTACCTGTCCTGGGAGTGTTTGATGGGGGGACAGTGTAGAGGGAGCTTTACTCTGTATCTAACCCCGTGCTGTACCTGTCCTGGGAGTGTTTGATGGGGACAGTGTAGAGGGAGCTTTACTCTGTATCTAACCCCGTGCTGTACCTGTCCTGGGAGTGTTTGATGGGGAGAGTGTAGAGGGGGCTTTACTCTGTATCTAACCCCGTGCTGTACCTGTCCTGGGAGTGTTTGACAGGAACTCTATTCTGTGTTAATGCTGAGTCTGTTTTAAGGATCACTTGAGTGGGTGGTGGTCTGGGATGTGGACGTCGATGAGAGATGATTTTAAAGTTTCATCTACTTACGAAGTGTTAGTGCTTTGACTACTGTGGAACTATACATTGACTATCCGGCATTGGTTTGATCAGTTCCTAGTCATCTTTTCTTTTTTAAGAAGTGATTTCCTTATTGTAAAGTCCTCCCAGCACAAGGGAAGATAACTGATCAACCCCAGGTCTTCTCTAATCAGAGTTCCTCAGTGCCCCTGGCGAACTGTCTTCAGCTGCTTCAGAAAGTCAGAGGAGAGGATCTTCACCTATACACGGTGTAAACTAAGCAGAATACCTACATCCAGCAAGAACTCAACAACAAAGGCCGATAAATGGCAAATAACATTCCCACCATACAAGGAACAGGCAATGATCAACAACGGAACAGCTAACTATCTTACCTTGACACCAAATAGCATTACCATTGCTGAATTCCCCCACACCATCAACATTACTGTAATTTGGCATCAAGGCAGAAACCGGTTGGGAATTGTGTGGTGAGTAACTTACCTCCTGGCTGCTTTTCCCTTGTGTAGAAGGCACAAGCGTGATAGAACAGTCTCCATTTCTCCGGATCAGTGCAACTGTAACAATACTCAAGCTGCTTGATAAAGGGCCAAACAATCATAGAACATTTCAGCACAGTATAGACCCTTCGGCCCTCTCGCCCAATCTCAAGATCAAACTATCCCACTCCATTATCTTTGTCATTCCATCCACTGCTTCCATCACTGTGCATCACATTGTCTCTACCCTATCTACTTACCCCCATCTCGTCCAGCTCGTACACCATTGCAAATTGGACATATGTTCATTGTTGCTTAGTTTAAATCCTGGAACACTTCCTAAGAACCACATATAATTCAAGTTGGCGGTTCACCATCACCTCAAAGAAAATTACTGATGGTGAGCAGAAGCCAGGAGGTGATGGCCTGGTATTATTGTCAGACTATTAATCCAGAAACTCAGCGAATGTTCTGGGGGACCTGAGTTCAAACCCCGCAGATGGTGGAATTAATATCTGGAATTAAGAATCTACTGCTGACCGTGAAACCATTGTCAATTATCAGAAAAACCCATCTGGTTTCCGTTAGGGAAGGAACTCTGCCATCCTCACCTGGTTTAGCCGACGTGATTCCAGAGTCACAGCAACATGGATGATTCTCAACTACCCCTCCAAGGGCATCTAGGGATGGGTAATAAATGCTGGCCGTCAACGAATGAATGAATATAAAGGAAGATGCAGGAAGAAGAGCACAAGCTGATCCAATTGTCCCTTTCTTAATGCCAGGCCAACACCTGCAGCTCCTGGTTGGGCTGGGATCTGCACAGGCTGAGTGAGAATCTGGGTCTGTCCTGCTCTCTGACAACCATCGGAAAAAGCTGCATCAGACGCAGTGCAGATGGGCTGCACAAGTGGAAACCATCTCTCAACAATTTTCTCTTGATTTATTTACAAAATAAAAACTTTGAATCCAATGACAAAGCAGAGATTAAACATTTACAACTACAAAAAAAACAGAATGCAATACCAGATAACGGTCTTCTAGTGAGCAGTACTGTTCCATTCTTAATTTTATTTGAAGTGTTTTGACAGTGGTTCTTAATGCAGGGTTTGTCTCCTGAAACTGCATCACCAATGAACACATTGACACAATACCTTGGGTGGGGATAGTATAGTGAACACGAAAGGCAGTCAATCTAAAAGAAAAGATGTGATCCTTAGTGAAAGTAATAAGAGGCAGACAAGGGGTTTTCTGATGTATCAGGAAAAAGGACAAACTTGTTCCTGTCTGCTGTTATATGGCTTGTGTATGCCTCCGCTTTAACCCTTGTGCGTACTCAATATGATGGGTACACGGTACAGTCACTGCAATAAACAAACTGGCACCAGGGCAAGCAGCTGGATTCAAAGCCTTAAGTTGGAGTCAGATATTTGTTTGGATAAACTTGGGACAGGAGCAATAACTTGCAAAAACTGAGCTGGCTTGTGGAACTAAACAGCTATTTCAAGGAGCTGGCATGGGCTGAATGGCCTCCTTCATAGAGTCATAACATCCCACAGTGCAGAAGGAGGCTGTTTAGCCCATCCAGGTCCTTTCCCCAGAACCCTCATCCATTTACGCTGCTACTTCCCCTTATCACTAAGAAGCAATTTAGCACGGCCAATCCAACTAACCTGTGCATCTTTGGACACTAAGGGACAATTTAGCATGGCCAATCCAACTAACCTGTGCATCTTTGGACACTAAGGGACAATTTAGCACGGCCAATCCACCCTAACCTTCACATCTTTGGACACTAAGGGACAATTTAGCACGGCCAATCCACCCTAACCTACACATCTTTGGACACTAAGGGACAATTTAGCACGGCCAATCCACCCTAACCTGCAACTTTTGGACACTAAGGGACAATTTAGCACGGCCAATCCACCCTAACCTGCACATCTTTGGAAACTAAGGACATTTAGCATGGCCAACCACCCTAACCTACACATCTTTGGCACTAGGACAATTTAGCACAGCCAATCCACCTAACCTGCACATCTTTGGACACTAAGGGACAATTTAGCATGGCCAATCCAACTAACCTGCACATCTTTGGACACTAAGGGACAATTTAGCACGGCCAATCCAACTAACCTGCACATCTTTGGACACTAAGGGACAATTTAGCACGGCCCATCCAACTAACCTGTGCATCTTTGGACACTAAGGGACAATTTAGCACGGCCCATCCATCTAACCTGCACATCTTTGGACACTAAGGGACAATTTAGCACGGCCAATCCATCTAACCTGCACATCTTTGGACACTAAGAGGAAACTGGAGGAAACCCATGCAAACACAGAGAGAATGTGCAGACCCTACATAGACAATGACCCAAGCTGGGAATTGAACCCAGGTCCCTGCTGCTGAGGCAGCAGTGCGAACCCCCTGTGCTGCCCATTCTGTCCTGAAAGATTCTGTGCACGCATATAAGGTTCGGGGTATATCAGGTTTTTTTCTGTACATGCTGCAGCCTGAGGGATGAAGCACAGAGAACAATGGTACACAATGGTGTGCACAGCCAGTGCTGTAGTGACATTAATCAGAATGTGGTGAGCCCAAATCCCAGAAATAACAAACCATCACATCTTTACCCCATTGGAAGCCAGTACCTTCCACTGCACAAATTCAGAGTAAAAACCATTGATGGTTTCTCTATTTGGGACTGAATTGTTTGGCTGTACCAAGTCCCACACTGAAAGTTGATCACATCATGAAGATTTCAATTAAACTTTACCCATTCTTACTTACAAACCCATCCAAGATAAAGCGGAGTTTAGTGTTTGACAAAGAGATCACATAAATAAATGACAAAGACATTTGTGAAACTGCCCACTGCCATTTCATTGTGCAATGTAATTTTTCAAACACATCCCTTCCCCAAACACCGTGGCCTCCCTCATTTACTTTTCTGTAACTAATAGAATCTACCCACCGGTAAATAGCAGTGCCTGCTTGAGTCTGGTAAGAGGCTTGGATCTCTCCAAATCGGAACGTCCTTTGTACTGCCAAACACCACTCCTTACAAAACTTTGTCATTATTGTCACTGTTCTCCTTGCTCCAAATGATCATTCTCACTAGGGATGATGTTACAGGTGGATAAGATGAGGAAAGGATGGATTCTACCCCATGAATACTGTTAGAATGTGATTAAAAATGAAGATTTTCTGTTTGTTGGGATTCAGCAGCTAATCCAAGCATGGTCTGACCCTGATTCATCAATCACATCCTGCCCAACATGTTGGGGATATTGTTAAAAATGCTCCAAATACCATTTCATACAGGAATCTATTTCTGACACTGGCTATTGAATCATAGAATTCCTACAGTGCAGGGGGCCATTCAGCCCATCGAGTCTGCACCAACCACAATCCCATCCAGCCCTTTACCCATAACCCCACATATTTATTTATCAGGCACAAGTATGTACGTTTACATTAACGCTGCAATGAAGTTATTGTGAAAATCCCACACTGAGGGAGAATTTAGCGCAGCCATCACACCCTAACCGGCACGTTTTTCAGATTGTGAGGAGAAACTGGAGGAAACCCACACAGACGCAGGGAGAATGTGCAGACTTCACACAGTGATCCAAGCTGGGAATCGAACCCAGGTCCCTGGCACTGTGAGACAGCAGTGCTAACCCACTGTGTCACCGTGCTGCTGGGGAATCGAACCCGGGTCCCTGGCGCTGTGAGACAGCAGTGCTAAACCACTGTGTCACCGTGCTGCTGGGAATCGAACCCGGGTCCCTGGTGCTGTGAGACAGCAGCACTAACCCACCGTGTCACCGTGCTGCTGGGGAATCGAACCCGGGTCCCTGGTGCTGTGAGACAGCAGCGCTAACCCACTGTGTCACCGTGCTGCTGGGGAATCGAACCCGGGTCCCTGGCGCTGTGAGACAGCAGTGCTAACCCAGTGTGTCACCGTGCTGCTGGGGAATCGAACCTGGGTCCCTGGCGCTGTGAGACAGCAGTGCTAACCCACTGTGTCACCGTGCTGCTGGGGAATCGAACCTGGGTCCCTGGCGCTGTGAGACAGCAGTGCTAACCCACTGTGTTGCCCCATCAAACTGAAGAGGTGTGATCATGATTGGATATCAGGTGATTTCAGTGTCTATAAATCTATCCCGAGAAAGAACCAGTGCCGGGTGGAGCTGGACTGAGAGGAGGAGAAGGAGAAAGGCGATAATAAAGCAATATTTAGAATTTCCCGTTATCACTGATTTCTCACTTGCTGTAATGTTACTGAGTGGACGCAGTTACGATTAATGGTGTTGGAGAAGCTAAGAGGGAACGTACGGCCTTTTCATCACCCACTCCCCTAATTCCATCCTCCCCCTTCTCCTGCGATTCTTTCTGCACTGTGCTGTTCACTGCAGGGGGTCCAACTGCACAGATTCTTCGCACTCAAACTCAAGGTGCTTCTGGGGGAGTGAGTGGGGCGGGGGGGCTACTGTTCACAAACCATCCCTCGTGACAGCCAGCTCTTTCGAATCAACTGGCTCATCATCAGGGTCGGGAGGTCTTCGAGAATTGGATGGAGTTGGACAGTGAGGGAAGGCTTGTTTCTGGAGCGGCAACATCTGCAGCAGTCAGCAAGAAAAGTTTTTGGATCAGACCCGCTACTTATCCAATTGGTTAACTGGTAAAGACCCCAGAGAGAGGGAGGGAAACAGGCAGAATCAGTGACCCTCAGCACTATTCCACTGGAAAATTCACAAAGGTGGACATCAGGATCCATTCCTAAGTCTCCCATTGCTGAATGTTCTGCAAGAGTGCTAGATCATCCTTAACAAATAACCACTTTGCAAAGTGTGAAAGGTAGACAGCACTTATAAATCCCAATTCTCACTTTCAGATGGAGGTAGGAGATTAGGAAGGAGGGCAGGGAGAGAGGTGTGTGCAGAGGAGAATCCTAATTTATTTTGCCTGGTGGCCCTCTGATTGGAAAGGTATATCTGACAACGCTAGAATCCAGACCCTCAGATTTTTAAGCGTCTATTGCTGGGTCAATAGTCAGTCAATTTATATTTGGCACAATAGTTCAGGGCCTTCAGGGTTTCTTTGGGTGTCTTTAAGAGAGAGTCAGCCTGGGATGTAATATTTCCGAACAGCCTCTCCCCAACCCATCTGTCTGAGGATAGATCAGGGCTTTCCTGGGGGGGGGGGGACTATTTACTCTCACTTATCTACCCTCTATTTCACTGGGATTGTCTTATCTTCCACCACACTCCTCCCCCACCCCCACGCCTCCATCTCTATCTCCCCCCTCCCCCTCCCTCGCCCCAACCCTCCCTCACTACAAAATAAAAATCTTACCAGCTCATCGGTGCAATTGAAATTAATCTGCCTTGGTGTTTTGAACGAAGCGAGGTTCGAACTGAGCATAGAACTATTATTTTTTCTGCAACCATTAAAAAGCAAATCAATCCCACATTGTTAAACACATAATCCACAGAATGAACCCCTGTAAATGCCACAAGTTTGGGAGCAGCCACTGGGTTCTGACATGTGCCTATTTGCTGCTGAATATATATAATTTACAATAGAAGGAACAATATTACTAATCAGGTAATGCAGGGGATGGGGTGTAGAGTCCTTTAATATGTCCAGGGATCCCGCTGTCGGTTTTCACTGCCAGCCAGATTACCAGATAAATCCTCCGAAGTTTGCCGATGCCCCATGGTAACCTCACCGTTCAAACTCTTGCGGCATACGGGACAGGTGTCATGCTGGAACAGAACACAACGTCCAAGAATTAAATCCAGTCAAATCCCACAGTGAAGCAAAAGTAAAGATTACTTATTGTTAATCACAAGTAAGGCTGATATTATCGCTGCAATGAAGTTCCTGTGAAATTCCCCCAGTCGCCACAGTCTGATGCCTGTTCGGGTCAATGCACCCTAACCAGCACGTCTTTCAGACTGTGGGAGGAAACCGGGGCACCCGGAGGAAACCCACACTGACACAGGGAGAATGTGCAGATGCTACACAGACAGTGACCCACGCTGGGAATCGAACCCGGGTCCCTGGCACTGTGAGACAGCAGCGCTAACCCACTGTGTCACCGTGCTGCTGGGGAATCGAACCCGGGTCCCTGGCGCTGTGAGACAGCAGTGCTAACCCACTGTGTCACCGTGCTGCTGGGGATCGAACCCGGGTCCCTGGCGCTGTGAGGCAGCAGTGCTAACCCACTGTGTCACCGTGCTGCTGGAATCGAACCCGGGTCCCTGGCGCTGTGAGGCAGCAGTGCTAACCCACTGTGTCACTGTGCTGCTGGGAATCGAACCGGGTTGGCAGGAGGTAGAAGTGCTTGTGTGTGTTGTTGGGGAATGGGGCCGGGTCCCTGGCGCTGTGAGACAGCAGTGCTAACCCACTGTGTCACTGTGCTGCTGGGAATCGAACCCGGGTCCCTGGCGATGTGAGACAGCAGCGCTAACCCACTGTGTCACCGTGCTGCTGGGGAATCGAACCCGGGTCCCTGGCGATGTGAGACAGCAGCGCTAACCCACTGTGTCACCGTGCTGCCGGGGATTGAACCCGGGTCCCTGGCGCTGTGAGACAGCAGTGCTAACCCACTGTGTCACCGTGCTGCTGGAGAATCGAACCCGGGTCCCTGGCGCTGTGAGACAGCAGTGCTAACCCACTGTGTTACCCATTGACGTTTAATGGTTGAAGTTTTATCCCAGATTGAGTTACAGAGAGGGGCTGACCTCGAGGCAGTGAAGAGGGGACGAGACAGGCTCCCATCTGAGACACGGGAAGAGAGACTCTCCCTGACAGATTGTTAGCTTGCTGCAGTATTTTCTGCACGAGCCACACTGCTTTACAAATACACTTTCTACTTGGGAAGGCTGCATTAGAAATTATAGTTTCGGAGAAGGACTAGATCACTCAGCCCCTTGAATCCTGCTTCACCATTCATGGCTGATCTGTAACCTCAACCCTACATTCCTGCCTGACCCTGAGAACCTCTCACCACCTCGTTAATCACAAACCTATCTAGCTCACCCTTTATAAAGATTTCCTCTTCAGGAAGGGTGTTCCAGCTTTTACGGTGTTTCTAGCCTTCCTTAAACAAGGAGATTAATGCTGCACACGATACTCCAATTGTGGTCTCACTAATGCTCTGTACAAGTGAAGTATAATCTCCTCTTCCTGGAATCAAGTTCCTGGTAATTAATAGTAATGTTCTATCAGATTTCCAAATTATTTGCTGTATCATATCTTTTTGTAATTGATGCACTAGGACACCCAGATCCCTCTGCAATCTCTCACCCATTTATATAATAAGCTCCCAAAACAGCAGCAGTAGCGAGTAAGTGCAGTGTCTTAGCAAAACTATTTGTCAGGCAAAAGGACTCACCAGTTCTAACCAGGGTACGATGCAGTCGCTGTGGAAGAAGTGATTGCAGGGCAGCTGTCGAACCTGTTCCTCGAGTAGATAATCTTCTTTACACACGGGACATTCTAAACCTGAGTCTGCAGCAACACAAGGCACAGGCAGTAATTCTGCTTTCATTTATCCATGAACAAAGTCCACAGCTTCCCATTATATTCCTCTATCTGTTACTCCATCCCCATGTTAAACAACAGTCCCAGTGCAGAGACACAATCGTTAAGAAAGCCCCACCAACGCCTCTACTTTCTCAGAAAGACTAAGGAAATTTGTCACGTCCGCTACGACTCTCCAACTTTTACAGATGTACCATAGAAAGTATTCTTTCTGGTTATATCACAGCTTGGTCTCGGCTCCTACTCTGCCCAACACCACAAGGAACTACAAAAAGGTTGTGAATGTAGCCCAATCCCATCACACAAACCAGCCTCCCATCCAATGACTCTGTCTACACTTACTGTTGCCTTGGGAAAAGCAGCCGGTATCATTAAGGACCCTCACACACCCCGGACATTGTCTCTTCCACCTTCTTCCGTCAGGAAAACGATACAAAAGTCTGAGGTCACATATTGACCGACTCAAGAACAGCTTCTTCCCTGCTGCTGTCAGACTTTTGAATGGACCTACCTCGCATTAAGTTGATCTTTCTCTACACCCCTCGCTGTGACTGTAACACTACATTCTGCACCCTCTCCTTTCCTTCTCTATGAATGGTATACTTTGTCTGTATAACACACAAGGAACAATCCTTTTCACTGTATCCCAATACACATGACAATAATAAATAAATGAAATTGGAGGGTCCAACCTCTCCAAAAGATATATCTGCAATGTTCCTCTGAAGATCACTGTTCCTTGCTCATCATTTCACTCAGACACTCCTTAGCTCAAAACCCCCCTCAATCTCCCATCCTGTCACCCTCAGACCCTGCCAACTCATATTCATGGCTCCTCACCATCCCAAGATCTGGACTGACCTACAAGAGTATGTAAAAAGATGCGAGCCTTTGCAATTCAATGCTTTACCGATTGCTCCAAAGTGCTCCTCAGCGGCAGGTTCAATCCTCAGCCCGTTCATACCGGCAGCACACAATCCCTACAGCACAGAACGGGAGGGCCATTCAGCCCATCAAGGCAGCGCCAACTCTTCAAAAGAGCATTTCAACCAGGCCCGATCAACATAACACCATACATATACCTTGCTGAAAATCTCCTCAGCCCCCCACCTACACATCCTGACACAAAGGAACAATTTAGCACGGCCAATCCGCCTAACCTGCACATCTTTGGAGTATGGGAGGAGACCGGAGCACCTGGCGGAAACTCATGCAGACACAGAGGGAAGGTGCAGACTCCACACAGACAGTGACTCGAGGCTGGAATCGAACCCGGGTCCCTGGCGTTGTGAGGCAGCAGTGCTAACCCACTGTGTCACCGTGCTGCTGGGAATCGAACCCGGGTCCCTGGCGCTGTGAGACAGCAGTGCTAACCCACTGTGTCACCGTGCTGCTGGGAATCGAACCCGGGTCCCTGGCGCTGTGAGACAGCAGTGCTAACCCACTGTGTCACCGTGCTGCTGGGGAATCGAACCCGGGTCCCTGGCGCTGTGAGACAGCAGTGCTAACCCACTGTGTCACCGTGCTGCTGGGGAATCGAACCCGGGTCCCTGGCGCTGTGAGACAGCAGTGCTAACCCACTGTGTCACCGTGCTGCTGGGGAATCGAACCCGGGTCCCTGGCGCTGTGAGACAGCAGTGCTAACCCACTGTGTCACCGTGCTGCTGGGGAATCGAACCCGGGTCCCTGGCGCTGTGAGACAGCAGTGCTAACCCACTGTGTCACCGTGCTGCTGGGAATCGAACCCGGGTCCCTGGCGCTGTGAGACAGCAGTGCTAACCCACTGTGTCACCGTGCTGCTGGGAATCGAACCCGGGTCCCTGGCGCTGTGAGACAGCAGTGCTAACCCACTGTGTCACCATGCTGCTGGGGAATCGAACCCGGGTCCCTGGCGCTGTGAGACAGCAGTGCTAACCCACTGTGTCACCGTGCTGCTGGGGAATCGAACCCGGGTCCCTGGCGCTGTGAGACAGCAGTGCTAACCCACTGTGTCACCGTGCGCTGGGAATCGAACGGGTCCTGGCGCTGTGAGACAGCAGGCTAACCCACTGTGTCACCGTGCTGCTGGGGAATCGAACCCGGGTCCCTGGCGCTGTGAGGCAGCAGTGCTAACCCACTGTGTCACCGTGCTGCTGGGGAATCGAACCCGGGTCCCTGGCGCTGTGAGACAGCAGTGCTAACCCACTGTGTCACCGTGCTGCTGGGAATCGAACCCGGGTCCCTGGCGCTGTGAGACAGCAGTGCTAACCCACTGTGTCACCGTGCTGCTGGGGAATCGAACCCGGGTCCCTGGGGCTGTGAGACAGCAGTGCTAACCCACTGTGCACCCTCAGTATCAGTCATTAGACACTGTAGTTTCTGGGATGAGGTTTATCTCTGACTCTTTCATTTCCGTTAATCTCCCACATTCTGGAATAGTCTGTAAATAGGGAGAGTTACAGTGGAACTAGTTAGAGAATGAGAATGAATGGCACATACCAATCTGTTCCTGTGTCACATGCACTGTTGGGAGGGCTGTGATTTTGTCTTTATCTGCTGGAGGAGGTCCTGTGTTTTCTAGCTGTCCCAGAAGCTGTGGAAAGAAATCAGTGATTTGAGATCGATGATGGGGCTGCTTGTAATCAGCCTTTAACCTGCTAGGCCCATTGTAATTTTCTCCTCTTCCAAACTCCTTTTTAAAGTTTTTTATTTATTATTATCACAAGTCAGCTTACATTAACACTTCAATGAAGTTACTGTGAAAATTCCCTAGTTGCCATACTCCAGCACTTGTTTGGGTTACACTGAGGGAGAATTTAGTATAGCCAATATACCCCGACTAGCACATGTTTCAGACTGTGGGAAGAAACTGGAGCATCCGGAGGAAACCCACACAGACATGGGGGGAACGGGCTGACTCCACACAGACCCACGGGTCCCTGGCGCTGCGAGGTAGCAGCAGTAACCCACTGTGCCACCCCGAACAATGCTAACAGTTTTACAAATGTCCCGTATGTGGAGGGAGTGCAGCAGGCAGTTTAATTCCAGGAAGGGACTATCACAGAACGTGCTCACCATTTCTGGGTGCGTGTGCACTTTCCAGCAAAGGTCAGCAATGCCAAGATCTCTCTGAGTGTCACAGAAACTAGCCAGCGACCTCAGTGCAGACTGCTATGTGCCTGCTTCTGACAGTGCTATACACTGTGTACAGTTCCTGTCCCTGTCTTTAAGGAAGGAGGTTCACTGGACTGATTCCAGAGGTGAGGGATTTGTCGTATAAAGAGAGATTGAACAGTTTAGGCTGATACTCTCTGGAATTGAGAAGAATAAGGGGAAATCAAATTGAATTTTACAGGATGATAAAAGATTTGGATAAAGTAGACAGGGAGCAGATGCTTCCTCTTGTGAGGAAGACAGATTTAAAGAGTTAGACAGATTTTTAATTGGTAATGGGGTAAAGGGTTATGGGGAAAAGGCAGGAAAATGGGGATGAAGAGCATATCAGTAATGATTGACTGGAAGAGCGGACTCGATGGGCCAATTGGCCTAATTCTGCCCCGGTATCGCGTGAATTTTTATGACAAAGTGAACGTGTCTCACGCCCGTAAGAGATGGCGTGTTGCTGTTATGTTTTAACTGTAGTCCGCACCCCAGCCAGGCTAGTAATCATCTCCCAGCCTCTGGGAGGGTGGGATGTGGGGCAAAAGGTGTGAGACCGCCCTGAGTTCCAGTGTCTGTGTTCATTTGGAGAGTCACGGGTACCTGTCCCTCCCCTGCTGTGGTTCTCAGGGCAACACCTTGTAACTGCAGAGAATTATACTGTATCCAGCCACAGCACTCAGCGTTGGAGCTTAAAGGTCAGAAACTGCGACACAAGCAAACTGACAGGAATGAGTGACAGACAATCTGTGGGAGATCACAGTACACACACAACAGCAGAGCAGAAATAGTAAAACCACAGCAAATACAGGAGAAAGAAGAATAAAAAATATTTGCAAAAAATAACTAAAGAATTGAATTAGGATGAGAGAGAAATGTAATGAATGTGATAAAAGATGCCTGGGGAAATAGGAGGGAGGAAGGAAGGAGGGATATTATTTTAAATACCCAGGTCAAAGTTTCAGTCCATCTGTGTGTGTGTGTGTAAAATATTCACAACTGAACAACTGAAATTGAACAGGTTTATCATACACCGGAAACTTAAAACTTGACAACAGGCACTAGGACAAAACCAATGGCATTTTCTCACCTGTGTGATCACAGCGTCAAGCCCACTCTGTCCCCAAGCGTAATCGGCAGGATTCGAGTGCAGCATCCCACTCCTCAGCAAGGAAGAGAGATTGTTAACTTTTCACCATCAGAAGAGTATTCCATCAACAAATCCCCAGAATTCTCAAATTCCCACATACCCCACACTCCCAGGACAGGTACAGCACGGGGTTAGATACAGAGTAAAGCTCCCTCTACACTGTCCCCACATCAAACACTCCCAGGATAGGGACAGCATGGGATTAGATACAGAGTAAAGCTCCCTCTGCACTGTCCCCCATCAAACACTCCCAGGACAGGTACAGCACAGTGTTAGATACAGAGTAAAGCTCCCTCTACACTGTCCCCATCAAACACTCCCAGGACAGGTACAGCACGGGGTTAGATACAGAGTAAAGCTCCCTCTACACTGTTCCCCCCATCAAACACTCCCAGGACAGGGACAGCACGGGGTTAGATACAGAGTAAAGCTCCCTCTACACTGTCCCCATCAAACACTCCCAGGACAGGTACAGCACAGGGTTAGATACAGAGTAAAGCTCCCTCTACACTGTCCCCCCCATCAAACACTCCCAGGACAGGTACAGCACGGGGTTAGATACAGAGTAAAGCTCCCTCTACACTGTCCCCCCATCAAACACTCCCAGGACAGGTACAGCACAGGGTTAGATACAGAGTAAAGCTCCCTCTACAATGTCCCCCATCAAACACTCCCGGGACAGATACAGCACGGGGTTAGATACAGAGTAAAGCTCCCTCTACACTGTCCCCATCAAACACTTCCAGGACAGGTACAGCACGGGGTTAGATACAGAGCAAAGCTCCCTCTAAACTGTCCCCATCAAACTTTCCCAGGACAGGTACAGCACGGGGTTAGATACAGAGTGAAGCTCCCTCTACACTGTCCCCATCAAACACTCCCAGGACAGGTACAGCATGGGGTTAGATACAGAGTAAAGCTCCCTCTATATGCTTCCCCGAGGGGGAACGGAGGGTAGATAACGAAGGGAGGGAGAGATTGTGAAAATAAAGGAGTAGAGTATGTTACACGTACCAGGAGAATGTCTGTGGAGAGCCTGAGATTCCAGCATTGAACAGTCCGGCAAACAACTGCTGGATTATTCTGTAAATATACAAAACACAAGGATGAATGAGAGCCAGTCTGACAGGGAGCGTCCTGGATCCCATTTTGGGGATGAAGAGGTTACACCTGGGTTTTTATTGCTGTATTCATTGATAGGATGTGAGTGTGACTGGCTACAGCAGCATTTATTCCCCATCCCTAGCTGTGCTTGAGATGTGCACCATCTACAAGGCACAACTCAGGTGTGTGATGGAAAACCCACTTGCCTGGATGGGTGCAGCTCCAACAACACTCAAGAAGCTCGACACCATCCAGAACAAAGCAGCCCCACTGGATTGGCACCACATTGAACATTCCCCCCTCCGCTGCTGACACTCAGTAACAGCAGTGTGTACCATCTACAAGATGCACTGCAGCAATTCACCAAAGATCCTGAGACAGCACCTTCCAAACTGGGCACCTCTACCACAAAAGGACAAGGGTAACAGACACATGGGGAGCAGCACCACCTGAAACTTCTGTCCAAGCAGCATACCGTTCTTACTTGGAAATATATCATCGTTTCTTCACTGGGTCAAAATCCTGGAACTCCCTAACAGCACTGTGGATGCCTCTACAGCACACGGACTGTACCAGTTCAAAAAGGCACCTCATCACCACCTTCTCAAGCACAGCTAGGGATGGGGAATAAATGCTGCTGTAGCCAGTCACACTCACATCCTATCAATGAATACAGCAATAAAAACCCAGGTGTAACTTCTTCATTCCCAAAATGGGATCCAGGATGCTGGCTGCTTTTCCTGAGGCAGTGGGAAGAGTAGACAGAGTCAGTGGATGGGAGGCTGGTTTGGGTGATGGATTGGGCTACGTTCACAACCTTTTGTCGTTCCTTGTGGTCGTGGACAGAGCGGGAGCCTAGACCAGGCCGTGAAAGAATACTTTCTATGGGGCATCTGTAAAAGTTGATGAGAGTCATAGCGGACATGCCGAATTTCCTTAGTCTCCTGAGAAAGTAGAGCTGTTGGTGAGCTTTCTTAACTATAGTGTTGGCATTTGGGGGGGGGGGGGGGGGGGGGGGGGAGGTGTGTGTATGAAACCAAGACAGGTTGGTGGTGATCTGAACACAGAGAAACTCGAAGCTGTCGAGCATTTCTATTTTGTCACCGTTGACGTAGACAGGGAATGTTCTTCACTATGTTTCCTGAAGTCAGTGACAATCTCCTGTGTTTTTTTGACATTGAGGGAAGGATTATTGTCACGGCACCAGTTCACCAGATTCTCTGTCTCATTCCTATTCTCTGTCTCGTCATTGTTTGAGATCTGACCCAATATGGTGGTGTCATCAGTAAATTTGAAAATGGAATTGGAGGGGAATTTAGCCGCACAGTCAGAGGTGTATAAGGAATATAGTAAGGAGGCTGAGAACACAGCCTCATGGGGCAGTGGGGTTGGGGATGATCGTGGGGGAGGTGTTGTTGCCTATTCACATTTCTGTCAAGATGCCTCTTAAATGTTGCTGTTGAATCTACTTTTGCCACCTCTTTTGGCAGCTCATTCCAGGCACTTACCACCCTCTGAGTAAAAAAACTTGCCTCTCACATCTCCTTTAAACTCCTCCCTTTTACCTTAAACCCAGTAATTGATATTTTTCTACCCTGGGAGAAAGACTCTATCCACGCCTCTCGTAATTCTGTAAATTGTGGTCGCCCCTCAGCATCTGATGTTCCAATGAGAACAAACCAAGTTTCTCCAATCTCTCCTCATAGCTAATGCCCTCCGTACCAGGGCAACATCCTGGTAAATCTTTTTTGTACCCTCTTCAAAGCCTCCACATCCTTTTGGTAGTGTGGCGACCAGAACTGTATACACAGATGTATATATTATGTGACACAAATGTAAACATACAGAAGAAATCACTCCTCACTGCACAACACTGCGACAGGTTCGCTCACTAACTTACCCTTCGATAGCTGGAGATCTCTCAGGCCGTGATGTTCCTCGAGATCGATACCTTCTGGCCATCGGGAGCCTCGTGTGCCGACTCGGAGCCCAGATGTCATTCTGATTCCCTCGCTCTGTCTCTCCGCTGTCGTTATCCAGAGAGGTTCCGCTTCGCAAGGGCCTCCCATCGACAAACAGGAAGGTTTGGTCCAGGTTCAGGAAGGTGCGATCCCATAGCTGCACGACAGAGACAGAGCGTCACACTGGTGGGAAGGGAGCGGGGACTGAGACAGGGGATGGGGGGGGGGGGGGGGGGGCAGTCAGTCAGAGGCAGAGGCAGAGGCCAGGCAGCAGATCCATTGGGGTCGGCGAGGCAGAGGGGGCGAGGGGGAAGGTCGTGCAGTGGGTCCATCCGGGAGGGGGGATGGCGTGTGTCCAGTGGCTCCATTGAGGAGGATGGTGGGTGATGGGTGTCCAACAGGGGGCTGGGCAGTGGGTCCCGTCAGGGGGAGGGGGGCGGTCCTGGCTGCAGTTAGAGGGTCCAACTGGAGGCGGGGGGGGGGGGGGGGTGTTCTGTGCAGCCATTCCAGGGGGTCCAGTGGGGGCTCCATGGCTAAACACATCAGCTGACCATCAGAATGTGTGTCCAGATTGGGAATTGTTCAGCAATCCTGGTGATTTACCGGCGGTTTTGCTGGAATGGGTATCCAGCTTATCCAATGCAGCAATCGGATTGGGCTGTGCTGACACTCACACTGACACTTACTGTCCAGGACAATCGGCTAGGAGGGAAATATCAGAATCAGAGTACAAGACGTGAGAGCAAGCTTCTCCTTCAGTGACAGGGAAGAATTGTTTGATGTACAGGGCAGGCTGGTTACACAGTACACAGCGATATGGCTGTCTCTCACAGCTCATTAATAACTCCCCTCAGCCATCGCAGGGGGCAGTTCAGAATCAACCAAATGTACAGGATTCTCAGGGGTTTGACAGGGTAAACAGAGAGAGAATGTTTTCCTGTATGGGAGAGGGTAGGATCAGAATAGAGGGGCAGTAATTTAAGACTGAGATGAGGAGGAATTTCTTCTCCCTGAGAGTTGAGTGTCTTTGGAACTCCTTGCCCCAGAGAGCTGAGGGACTGAGTCCTTGTTTATATTTAAGGTGGAGATGGATAGATTTTTGATCAGTCGGGGAATTAAGGGTTCCAGGGAAGAGGCAGGAAATGGGATGAGGAATATCGGATCAGCCACGATCCTATAGAATAAGAGAACAGGCTCGAGTGCCTGAATAGCTTACTGCTCTTCCTATTTCTTATGGATTCGCATGTATGCCCGACCAGGTAAGGATGGCAGATTTCCTTCCTTAAAGGGGATATTAGTGAAGCAGATGGGTTTTTCCAACGATCATCGATGGTTTCTCGAGCACCGTCACTAAAGGTAGCTCTGAATTCCAATTACAGTCACTGTCAAAATCTTCACGTTCCTCAGTCACTAACTCACCTCTGCAAACTGTGTGGCTGAATCATCATCAAGTCCATTGTTTCCACTGTCCAAGAAACTGCGGAGACACCAGCACAGCGTACAAGGTGAACTGTCATAAAGCCATTAAATGTACACAGCAAATATTCTTCTCAAAACCATCAGAGTGCAGAACAAATTCTCACCCCAAACCCATTAATTACAGGGGCAAATTCTCACCCCAAACCTGTCAATTACAGGGGCAAATTCTCACCCCAAACCCATTAATTACAGGGGCAAATTCTCACCCCAAACCCATTAATTACAGGGGCAAATTCTCACCCCAAACCCGTCAATTACAGGGGCAAATTCTCACCCCAAACCCGTCAATTACAGGGGCAAATTCTCACCCCAAACCCGTTAATTACAGGGGCAAATTCTCACCCCAAACCCATCAATTACTGGGGCAAATTCTCACCCCAAACCCGTCAATTACTGGGGCAAATTCTCACCCCAAACCCATCAATTACAGGGGCAAATTCTCACCCCAAACCCGTTAATTACAGGGGCAAATTCTCACCCCAAACCATCAATTACAGGGGCAAATTCTCACCACAAACCCGTTAATTACAGGGGCAAATTCTCACCCCAAACCCGTCAATTATAGGGGCAAATTCTCACCCCAAACCCGTCAATTACAGGGGCAAATTCTCACCCCAAACCCATCAATTAGAGGGGCAAATTCTCACCCTAAAACTGTCAATGTACAGAGCAAATTCTCACCTCAAACCCGTCAATTACTGGGGCAAATTCTCACCCCAAAACCGTCAGGAGTATTTCGATTCAACAAAATTCCTGGGATGATGCTTTCACAGAGTCTGACTGACCCAAGACCCTCTTCACACACACACAGTCACTGAGAGCTTTTTTATTAATTTAAAAAGCCAGTGAATTTGGAATAAACTAGATCCTTGCTGACAAGACAGAATCCACATCACATCTTGGAGTTGACCAGACAAGGTCCGAGCAGACGGGCTGGGACAGTCGCACCCCCCGGGCTTGAGCAGACAGGCTGGGACAACCCATTCCCCTCCCCTGCCCGCTCCCCTTGCCCCGGCACAGACAGATTATCAGCGAGGTGTCAGCACACCCCCAGTGATTCCTGTCAGGATAGTTTCAGGAGATGGTGGTGAGCAGCGAGAGGTCCTAGTCACCTGAAGCTCACTCACTCACCCCATACCAGAACTACAGTTTATTTGAAAATTGCCTTTAATCCTCTTCCAATAATAAATGTTTTAATTCATTCCTGGGACATGAACATTGCTGGATGGACTAGCATTTACTACCCATCTCTAGTTACCCTTGGAGGGGAAGTTGAGAGTCAAACACATTGCTGTGTGGCTCTGGAGTCACATGTAGGCCAGACCGGGGTAAGGACAGCAGATTTCCTTCCCTAAAGGGAACCAGATGGGTTTTTCCCACAATGGGTCATCAGTAGATTCTTAATCCCAGATATTTTTTATTTAATTCAAATTCCACCATCTGCCGTGGTGGGATTTGAACCCGGGTCCAGCTGTGTTTCTGGATTAATAGACTAGTGATATTATTAGTAGGCCACTGCCACCTCTATATCCCAAAATCAGCCATAGAATCCTTGCCCCCACCATGCTTCCAAACTCCCCCCTACTCTCCTCTCTCCCATCATCTCTCTCTCTCTTATATTCACTCTCCTGTCAGCTAGCCTGCTGGCTCCTTTCATTCTCCTCTCCCTCCTAACTTCACTCTCCACTCCCCTCATTTTCTTTCCATCCCAATTCCTCCTTCCTCGTCTATTCCCCCCACCCTTCTACTCCTGCTTTATTCTCTTACCCATTCCCCTGCCTCGTCACCCTCAGTTCAACCCCTCCATCTCTGCCCAGTACCCTCTCTGAGCTAACATTTTCTATCATGTCTCCCAACTGGGGAACAGTACAGGAGACCAGGCCAGTATCAGAGTCCCACAGCATTCAATCATTCTACCAACATTCACAAGCTCAGAGAGGTTCACAGCACGGAAACAGGCCCTTCAGTCCAACTTGCCCGTGCTGCTAGTCAGCCCCTAAGCTGCGTTAAAAGAGCAGTTAAAAACACTGTTACACAATCAGTGCCCCCACAACCCTGGCCAGAATCTGCACTGTCAGGACAGCAGCAAGTAGCTTCCACATACCTTGTTTCATCGGTAACTTCCTCTATGAAGCCGGACTCACACCGAGGGCAAGTGTATTCCTATAAAGGAATAAAGAAAATACACATCAGAAGGGGGCCAGGCGAGGATACTGCAGAATCATATTTATATCCTTCTGGCACGACAGAACCTGAGGGCTGATGGAAAATAAAGAACAAAGAGCAGTACAGAATAGGAACAGGCCCTCTGGCTCTCCAACTCTGTGCCCGGACTAAACTTTGAAAAAAAACCCTTCTGCCCTTAATCAGTCTGTATCCCTCGACTCTCTCCCCATTCAGGTACCCATCCAGATACCTGTTAAATGTTGCTAATGTGCCCGCTTCCATCAGCTCCCCTGTCAGCGCGTTCCAGACACCCAGCACACATTGCATGAAAAATATCCCCCTTATCATACCCCCCCTCACTGAGGCTGTGCCCCCCCCCCGTAATCCAGCGTGAGGATAAGCCTCTGATTATCCATCCTGCTGATGCCGCACAATTCTGTATCCTGCTGAAGGCCACACACAAGAATACAAAATTTCAGAGAGGAACAACTGTGTGAGAAAAGAGGTACTGATCAATTGGTAATCTGATTGGTTGAGATATCCAATGTGAACGCACCAGGGAACTATTTAACCCTGTGCTTTTGTTTAGTGCATAAAGGAGTAAGGTCCAGATACAATCCTATTGTCTGTAAAGAACAGTTCCCTCCATATGAATATAAAGTAAAAGGTTTATTTATTAGTGTCACAAGTGGGCTTACATTAATGCTGCAATGAAGTTCCTGTGAAAGTTCCCTGGTCGCCACACTCCAACACCTGTTCAGGTTACACTGAGGGAGAATTTAGCACGGCCAATGCACCCTAACCAGCACATCTTTCAGACTGTGGGAGGAAACCGGAGCACCCGGAGGAAACCCACACAGACACAGTGAGAACACGCAGACTCCACACAGTGACCCAAGCTGGGAATCGAACCTGGGTCCCTGGCGCTGTGAGACAGCAGTGCTAACCCACTGTGTCACCGTGCTGCTGGGGAATCGAACCCGGGTCCCTGGCGCTGTGAGACAGCAGCGCTAACCCACTGTGTCACCGTGCTGCTGGGAATCGAACCCGGGTCCCTGGCGCTGTGAGACAGCAGCGCTAACCCACTGTGTCACCGTGCTGCTGGGGAATCGAACCCGGGTCCCTGGCGCTGTGAGACAGCAGTGCTAACCCACTGTGTCACCGTGCTGCTGGGATTGAACCCGGGTCCCTGGCGCTGTGAGACAGCAGTGCTAACCCACTGTGTCACCGTGCTGCTGGGATTGAACCCGTGTCCCTGGCGCTGTGAGACAGCAGCGCTAACCCACTGTGTCACCGTGCCGCTGGGATTGAACCCGGGTCCCTGGCGCTGTGAGACAGCAGTGCTAACCCACTGTGTCACTGTGCTGCTGGGATTGAACCCGGGTCCCTGGCGCTGTGAGACAGCAGCGCTAACCCACTGTGTCACCGTGCTGCTGGGAATCGAACCCGGGTCCCTGGCGCTGTGAGACAGCAGTGCTAACCCACTGTGTCACCGTGATGCTGGGGAATCGAACCCGGGTCCCTGGCGCTGTGAGACAGCAGTGCTAACCCACTGTGTCACCGTGCTGCTGGGATTGAACCTGGGTCCCTGGCGCTGTGAGGAAGCAGTGCTAACCCACTGTGTCACCGTGCTGCTGGGATTGAGCCCGTGTCCCTGGCGCTGTGAGACAGCAGTGCTAACCCAGTGTGTACGTTGCTTGTGTGAATCGAAGCGTGGGTTCCCTGGAGCTGTGAAACAGGCAGTGCTAACCCACTGTGTTCACCGTGCTTGCTGGGAATTGAAACCTGTTCCCTGGCGCGGTGTGAGATAGCAGTGCTAAATCCACTGGTGTCAACGTGTGCTGCGGAATCGTAACCGGGTCCCCTGTCGCTGTGAGACAGCAGTGCTAACCACTGTGTCACCGTGCTGCGGGAATCGAACCCGTGTCCCTGGTGCTGTGAGACAACAGTGCTAACCCACTGTGTCACCATGTCCCCCCCGGGAATCGAACCCGGGTCCATGGCACTGTGAGACAGTAGTGCTAACCCACCATGTCACCGTGCCCCCGGGAATCGAACCCGGGTCCCTGGCGCTGTGAGACAGCAGTGCTAACCCACTGTGTCACCGTGCTGCTGGGGAATCGAACCTGGGTCCCTGGCGCTGTGAGATAGCAGCGCTAACCCACTGTGTCACCGTGCTGCCCTATGCAAGTTTATATGATCTATTAGGCAAGTTACGCTGCACCCTCATTTGTACACTGCGAGGAATTAGTCTACAAGTGCCAGATCAACATTATGGACATATATTTAGAGTCACAGAGTGGACTTTTATTACAGGCCCTGTTGTAGGGTGGTAGCAGGTTACAACTCTAGGGCTTTCTCGAAGACCATACCAGGTTTTGACACAACACTGAAATGCTGGCACCGGTATCACAATGGCTAGCACTGACTACGCTGATGAAGGAACATGGCTCTGAAAGCTGGTGCTACCAAATAAACCTGTTGGACTTTGACCTGGTGTTGTAAGACTACTTACTGTGTCTCACTACGCCAGGGATCGGGGTTTGATTCCCAACTTAGATCACTGCCTGGATGGGATATGCACATTCTCTCCGTGTCTGCGTGGGTTTCCTCTGTGTGCTCCGGTTTCCTCCCACAGTCTGAAAGACGTGCTGGTTAGGACACATTGTCTGTGCTAAATTCTCCCTCAGTGTAACCCGAACAGTGCCAGAGTGTGGCAACTAGGAATTTTCACACTAACTTCATTGCAGTGTTAACATAAGCTTACTTGTGACAATGATAAACGCAAAAAATCTGTACTGCCTGCTCCAATCCTGAAAATTGTGATGTTGATTATAGCACAGCACAGTGAATATTTCCAGGTCAGTACAATGTCTCTTTACTAAAGTCCCAAAGGTGTAACCATGACAATCAAACTGTCCCTGGTCTCCAAAACCCTCTTTAACAGAGACAGTAATACCACCCCTCACATTACACTCTGTATATTACAGGACATTACGAGGCCAGAGATTTAAATCCCACGGTTCAGCCAGAGACTGAAACCTTTCGCAGACACTGGGCACACGTCCGCGCGGACTGCAGACACCAGGCACAGACAGCAGATACTAGATGCATATCCACGTAGACAGCAGATACTAGATGCATATCCACGTAGACAGCAGATACTAGATGCATATCCACGTAGACAGCAGATACTAGATGCATATCCACGTAGACAGCAGATACTAGATGCATATCCACGTAGACAGCAGATACTAGATGCATATCCACGTAGACAGCAGAGACTAGATGCATATCCACGTAGACAGCAGATACTAGATGCATATCCACGTAGACAGCAGATACTAGATGCATATCCACGTAGACAGCAGATACTAGATGCATATCCACGTAGACAGCAGATACTAGATGCATATCCACGTAGACAGCAGATACTAGATGCATATCCACGTAGACAGCAGATACCAGATGCATATCCACGTAGACAGCAGATACTAGATGCATATCCACACAGACAGCAGAAACTGGAAGCATATCCACACAGACTGCAGATACCAAAACATATCCACACAGCACATACTACAAAGACAGCATATACTGGAAGCAGCTCTACACAGACAGCATATCTCAGCAAATCCACATACAGAATACATAGGGAAGGATATACGCGCACATGCACGTACACAATACAATACAAGAATATTTACAGATAGAATCTATAAAGACAGAATATACCTGAAGATTATCGAAAGTATCCTATAGCCACAAAAAGTATACCAGATTCATGTCCACACACAAAGGATAAACCAGAAGAATATCGATAAAGGGAAGACACACTGCAAGAGTGTGCAACTACCGGAACAATATCCACACACACAGAGCCTCCGCCAGCCCCCTGTCCACACACAGAGCCTCCGCCAGCCCCCTGTCCACACACAGAGCCTCCGCCAGCCCCCTGTCCACACACAGAGCCTCCGCCAGCCCCCTGTCCACACACAGAGCCTCCGCCAGCCCCCTGTCCACACACAGAGCCTCCGCGAGCCCCCTGTCCCACACAGAGCCTCCCCAGCCCCCTGTCCACACAGCAAGCCTCCGCCGCCCCCTGTCCCACACAGGAGCCTCCGCCAGCCCCTGTCCACACACAGAGCCTCCGCCAGCCCCCTGTCCACACACAGAGCCTCCGCCACCCCCTGTCCACACACAGAGCCTCCGCCAGCCCCCTGTCCACACACAGAGCCTCCGCCAGCCCCCTGTCCACACACAGAGCCTCCGCCAGCCCCCTGTCCACACACATAGAGATTCTGCCAGATCTCAGCTATCCACAGTAAGTATTAATGATTTGGATAAGGGAACAAAATGTAACATCTTTAACTTTATAGATGATACCAGGTTGGGTGTGAGGGTGAACTGTGACGTGGATGCAGAAATCTTTCAGAATGATCTGGACAGGTTGAGTGAGTGGATAAATCAATGGCAGATACAGTTGGATAAATGTGAGGTCATTCACTTTGGAAGCAAAAACAAGGTGGCAGATTCCTACCTGAATGGCTGTGAATGGGGAGAGGGGAGTGTGCAGAGGGACCTGGGTGTCCTTGTGTATCAGTCACTGAAGGTAAGCACGCAGGAGCAGCAGGCGGTAAAAAAGGCAAATGGCCACATTGGCTTTCATTGAGAGAGGTTTGGAATACAGGAGCAGGAATGTGTTGTTACAATTATACAGGGTCTTGGGGAGGCCACACCTAGAGTATTGTGTACAGTTTTGGGTCTCCTTTTCTGAGGAAGGATGTTCTTGTTCTTGAGCGAGTGCAGTGAAGGTTTATCAGGCTGATTCCGGGGACGGTGGGGCTGATGTGTGAGGAGAGATTGACTTGGTTAGGATTGTTTTCACTGGAGTTCAGACCAATGAGAGATCTCAGAGATTTATAAAATTCTAACAGGATTAGACAGGGTAGACGCAGGGAGGATGTTCCCGATGGTGGGGGAGTCCAGAATTGGGGATCACAGTCTAAGGATTCAGGGTAGACCATTCAGGACAGAGATGAGGAGACATTTCTTCACCCAGAGAGTGGTGAGTCTGTGGAATTCATTACCACAGGAAGGAGTTGATTCCAAAATATTGAATGTATTCAAAAGGTGGCAGGATATAACACTGGGGGTGAACGGAATCAAAGGTTATGGGGAGAAAGCAGGATTAGGCTGTTCAGTTGGATGATCCGCCATGATCATAATGAATGGTGGAACAGGCTGGAAGGGCTGAATGGCCTCCTCCTGCCCTACATTTCCACATATCCACTACATATCTAAAATGTCTGTACCAGATCTGTGTCTTCACAGTGCGTACCGGAAGCACATCCACCCACCCAGCGCGTACCAGAAGCACATCCACATGCACGATTGAAAACAATCTACTCCATTTCACTATTAAACTTGCTTAAACTACTCATTCAATTTGATTTCCAATACTCCATCAGGGAGTGGAGACCCACTCTGCTGCTTCTGTCTGGAATATTTGATGTTTAAGCCTCTGTAATAAATACCCCTTACTGTCAGGGTATTTAGTGATGCACCTTGATTCTTCCAGGCTTCTCACCAACATTGTGAATGTGACAGGCAGCAGCTACAGACCGTACTGTGCATCACACAGAGCTTGAGGAAGAGGTACTGCTTCCAATACATTGCAGGTACGCGCCACACTGCCATTGTGGTGTCGACGTTTAACACCATCAGTTTGGGCTCAAATTAAACAGGACTGCAGAAAACAACATACAGACTGTATGCTCAGCTATTGCACTGCCCCATTCTGGGTACAGCTCCACTCTCACTTACCCAGGGTAAAAAACATTAGCCAGAAATAGATTTTACGCAACACACCCAGGGGAAAGTCACCCTGCACTTTTACTGGGTCAACAAGACCAATTAACATAGCACAGATAGCAATAGGCTCCAGGGGCAGTTGGAGCAGTGACTGAGTGACAGTGTGAGGGAGCTGGGTTAACATCAGTACAGATACAGTCAGTAACACAGGGTGCTGGGGAGAGAGGGGTTACTGAGTGACAGTGTGAGGGAGCTGGGTTAACATCAGTACAGATACAGTCAGTAACACAGGGAGCTGGGGGGAGAGAGGAGTTACTGAGTGACAGTGTGAGGGAGCTGGATTAACATCAGTACAGATACAGTCAGTAACACAGGGTGCTGGGGAGAGAGGGGTTACTGAGTGACAGTGTGAGGGAGCTGGGTTAACATCAGTACAGATACAGTCAGTAACACAGGGAGCTGGGGGGAGAGAGGAGTTACTGAGTGACAGTGTGAGGGAGCTGGATTAACATCAGTACAGATACAGTCAGTAACACAGGGTGCTGGGGAGAGAGGGGTTACTGAGTGACAGTGTGAGGGAGCTGGATTAACATCAGTACAGATACAGTCAGTAATACAGGGGGCTGGGGGAAAGAGGGGTTACTGAGTGACAGTGTGAGGGAGCTGGATTAACATCAGTACAGATACAGTCAGTAACACAGGGTGCTGGGAGAGAGGGGTTACTGAGTGAGGGAGCTGGATTAACATCAGTACAGATACAGTCAGTAACACAGGGTGCTGGGGGGAGAGAGGGGTTACTGAGTGAGGGAGCTGGATTAACATCAGTACAGATACAGTCAGTAACACAGGGTGCTGGGGGGAGAGAGGGGTTACTGAGTGACAGTGTGAGGGAGCTGGATTAACATCAGTACAGATACAGTCAGTAACACAGGGTGCTGGGGGGAGAGAGGGGTTACTGAGTGACAGTGTGAGGGAGCTGGATTAACATCAGTACAGATACAGTCAGTAACACAGGGTGCTGGGGGAGAGGGGTTACTGAGTGACAGTGTGAGGGAGCTGGATTAACATCAGTACAGATACAGTCAGTAACACAGGGTGCTGGGGGAGAGGGGAGAGTGAGGTTACTGAGTGAGGGAGCTGGATTAACATCAGTACAGATACAGTCAGTAACACAGGGTGCTGGGGTCCCTGCGGTTGTGCAGGTATAGATGCACAGGCCTTTTCCATGGGTCTCGGATAGAGACATACTGGCGATGAGGAGAGAGGGTCAACGTGAGACGCGGGATCCGGCTCGACAGTTGCAA